>APFE031328524.1:101732-145626 GCA_000404065.3 Pinus taeda | reverse complement strand
TGAAAATGCTGAAAGAGACAATTGTGGGGGTCCAAATGGGATAGGTGGGTGGCCACCAACATCCACCTGGATCATTGAGAAACAGTTCAGAGACGTTCTGCGTTCCTGTTTAAATCCGGATCAGTACCATAAATAGAGAGATGCGATAACCATAAATAAAGAGATGCAACGAAAATAATACTTCATTTCATTAATGGAAAATACCGAAATATGCTTACAACTAGAATTGGAAATAAACCAGCTAGGACGATGGTAGCTTATCTCTGAGAAGAGATGTGCGGCTACATGTCTCTGAACTGTTCCGAACTTGTTTTACAATGAGGCTCGAAGGCCTATTTATTATTGAGAAACAATGGAAAACCCTTCACATTCCAAAACCGACCCTTAGAAGATGAAACGCCAAATTGTGGGCCCCGTTTTGGGTAAATTGGTACATCAACTTCCCGGGGTCGTAACTTTAGCATATGATCTCCGTTTGACGCGTACAATAGCTCATTAGAAAGATCTATTCGAGCACTATCATTATTGGAACGAGCAACACTTCCATGGACCCATGTTGCTCCTGGATTCCCCAAAAAACGTCGTTTAGGGCCTCAAAACGGCTCCGGAAGTTCAGGACCCGAAAAACTGCTAAAAATTAGTAAGTTGTGCTACAATTAAGGAAACTGAAAATGCTGAAAGAGACAATTGTGGGGGTCCAAATGGGATAGGTGGGTGGCCATCAACATCCACTTGGATCATTTGTTCCACTGAAAAGTGGATATTTGAAGGTGACCTCGATAAAAGGGAAATTAATAATCAGATTGATGCTCACACGGTTAATCCATCAGTCATTGAAGATCAAGTTATAACTCATGGCACCTGTGAGATTGATCAATCATCCTTGACAGGGCAGATGCAAAATGAAGAAAGGCATGTCACGCATATCTTACATACTTCATCTGAGAGCTTTGAAGTAGAAAGTTCCACGTCATCAGTGATATTGCCTGCCATGAAGAAAAAGCGCAAGAAAAAGAAAATGAGAAAAATATTTGATGCATCAAACGGCCGCGAGCAACTTGATTTTCGGAGAGGAAAAAGTCCTACCATATGCAGAATTGGACATGGCACATGCGACAAGCAATCGACAGATTTGCTTGAAAGCAAGGAAATGCTCAGTATACACTATATTGAACACATCAAATGCCATGGGGCATCCTCTATATTTCTAACCCTGCTCCTTGTTTTTCAACATTTTTCTGTTTTAAGATTAGATTTACTTTTTTTGTTACTATATATTTAATAAATGAAGAGCTTATATATTTCCTGTAGTTAACATTATATGATGATTTTTGGATGGACGCTACTTATGTTTTGTTGTGTGTTGCGTGGATGTAGATTCTGGATTCTCACATTCCTACAGTGCAGCAACGTGTCCCCAAGTGGAGCCAGATGTTGACCACTACGTGTCAACTACCCATAGCAGTAACCCCCTTTTTCGCAAAAGGGATAGCGCTTAGATCGACGTTTCGTGCCATTCAAAGTGGTCGTGAATGATCATTTATGTTGTAAACCCAATCTATGTAAATTGTAAAATAATACTTAGTAGAGTTTGAGTCATGTATGTAATTGCCCCTAATGGACTAATTTTCTAGTGATAAATTTACGTTCGGAAGTTTTTGTCTCACCGATCTATGATCGCAGAATTTTCTTCAACCTAACCCCAAAAGCGGATGAATTTTGTCATGAGAACTTGGGGAATCCTAGTGTGTTGAATCTGTTAGATTATTTTGGGTCGCAGAACTGTGTCTATGAGATCTATGTCAAAGGGTTTTTCCCCTTGAGATGTAAATTGTTAAACAAGTCATGAATGGTAAAGTGTTTTGAGGTTAAGAAAATGTTTTAATCTCCTCACTAAGTTCTAGTCTAGGTCTTAGGTGATTTCCGAATGCTAAGTTCGAGGATAAAAAATAAAAGAATATAAAAAAATAATAAAAATAAAAATAAAATAAAAAATAAAAAAATAGAATAAAATAATAGTAATAATATATAAAAAATAAATAATGAAATTTTAAATAATAATACAGTTAAATTTTTGAGTAAATAAATGCAAAATTTTAATTTTTTAATATATTAAAATGTATTTAAAAATTCGACGGATGAGATTAAAAGAAATCATGATCCTCATCGACGGTCGAGATTAGTTTGACATGGATCACTCGAACTAGCCATTGGGAATTTTTCCTTTAAATAGGGTGCTAGGGGTCATTTGAGATCAAATTGGATCTGAGAGTCTAGGGCTAAAGAAAGCTCTATTATAATCATTTTTTTGTGCAATAGAGAAAGACTTTGGGGTTGAAAATCTTGCTAGTGTTACTCTTCTGGAAATGCTGTAAGATGTTTTATTTTTCTGCATAATTTTATTTTCAGCCACTGATAATAGCTTGATGAAGATTGATTTAGGCACAGGTATCTTGTCTGATCTCTGGGGCTTGAATGATAGTTTAGATTCTGAAATATAATGGTAGGTATCTCCATTTGATCTGGATTTCACAATTGTTTTTTCCCTCTATGTTAATGGTTGATTTTAAGTTGTGCAATAAATCTTAGTTTGGAGTTTACCGGGTGTTAGGGGAAGTTCTCGGCTAAACCAGCCAACTCCCGGATTGCATTTTCTAAAAGAGCCCAGCCAGTTTTGATCCCGGACTTATCATTTGAATTTTTTTTTTATGAATGCATGAAGGGTTTTCTAAAGCACCTCACATTAAGTTTGAAATTCTGAAAATATTTCTGTGGCATAATGGCAAATCTGGCTATTTAGAGCCTTTAATTTGTAATTACTGTAATTATTTTAGCTGGTTCTTAGGGCTTTTAGGGTTTCAATTTTTTTTGCATTTTCAGGATCTGGGTGTTTGTTTTCATTATTTTCAGGTTGCAGGTACAGGTTTTCAATTTTTTTTTAAAGAGGGTCAGCTATCTGCTTGCTAGGGTTTCATTTCCGTAGGAAAATTTTCAAATTTTTTTTAGAGAGCCCCCTGGATTGCTGCCAAGTTTCAGCACTGTCATCTTTCAGCTCAGCTTTTTATTTATCAGCTCTTGCAGAAAAATCTGAAATAGAGAATTTAAATTTCTTTGATTTTGTGGAAAGTTTCAGGGGTTTTCCAGGGTAGTTTGTTTGCTGCTGCCTGGGGCTTCAATTTTTTTTTGGAAAAAGTTTCAAAATTTCTTTTATTCAGGTGTCCAAACCCTTGGACCTATATTTCTCCATATTTACGCTGGTTCCTATTCCATCGTGGCTTCCGAACCTGCGTGTTATCAATCAGAATCTGCGTCCAACTTACAGGCAGATCCTCATTCATCGCAGTCTGTTGCTAGAGCCTTGCTCCACGCTGCCTGCTCTTCACTCCATTCTCAGCCACCTGCAAAAAAAAAACAAAAAAAGAAAAACATTGAAAACCAAGCAGCCCTTCACTGCCATTGCTCCAGCCGTCTACCAAATCCCGTAGCTATATCTACTCATCGCCCAGCATATTCCAACAGTAGCTTCTCTTTCACGTTATTTCTCCAGCATTCTTTTCCCCTCATTGTTCCTTAATCCTACGCTGCTAATCTGCGTGAAATCGCCGCTATACATTGTGTTACCAATCCAAATCCTCATTCCCTCACTCCCTCGGCTAACCTGCGTTTTTCTCTCTCATTGCAGCTCCAACTTGTCTTCTCTCCTTCCTGTCTGCCTGCCCTTCTGTGGTGCCCTCCTGGCTTGTTCGATTTGCTATTCAAATCCTCCGTGAGACCCTTCCCATCTGCCATCAATTTATCCATGCGAGTTGCGGATCTCCTCTGCTACCGTATTTGTTCTCCAACCTGCACATATGCACAACAACAAACTCATGATCGATTTCATTTTTTAGCTTGTTTGCATATGGTCTTTAGTTTAGGATTTAGATAGATTTCAAATTTTCGTATTTTTTTTATTATGTATATATGTTAGTTCTTTAGTTAGATTTTAATTTACATTTTTTTGATTTTGCTAATTAGATTAGATTTTAGTTTTAGTTTAATATAAGTTTCATTTTTCCATTTTATTTTGGTTAGTTAGTTTCAACTTTGATTTCATTTAGTTTAGAATCTAAATTAAAATAATAAAAAAATCATAAATCGTTTAAAAAAAATATTAAAAGGTTCCTTTTCATTTTTAGATTTTTTAGTTTAAAATAGATTTAGGCCTTATTCTGATTTTTAATTTTAAAAATAAAAAAAATATAAAGGTTCCTTTTAGGTTTAGTATAAATTAGATTTAATTTTGGTCTTAGTTTAATTTTTTATTTCTAATTTAGTTTTAGTTTTATTTTTTAAATAATATCAAAAACGTCATAAAAAATAAAAAGTCTCAAAAAAAAGCATAAAAAAGTAGATTTTTTATTTAGATTTAAACTTTATTTATTTAGGTTTTAGTTTTAATGTTTTGGTTCATTTTTTCTATTTCAGGCTTATTTAAAGTTTAAATTTTGGTAAAAAAAAATCAATAAAAATAAAAAAAATTCCTAAAAGTTGAAAAAGTTTATTTTATTTTATTAGACTTAGATTAGATTTTATTTCTATTTAGTTTTGTTTATTTTTAGACTTAGAATTTATATATATATATATATATATATATATAATATATATATATATATATATAAAGGCATCTAAAAGTTCCTTTTTTTTAGATTTTTAATTAGATTTTAGTTTTATTAGGAATTTTAGTTTTGTTTTATTTTTAGACTTCAAATTTTATTAAAAAAATAAAAAAAATATTTCATGGTTTTAGATTAGATTTTAATTTTTTGTTTAGTTAAAAAATGAAAAATCATTTTCGTGTCTTTTTGTGGTATTTATGTTCCATTTTTCTATAGCTAAATGCACTTAAATGTTTATTTAAAAGTTAGCTATGTGAAAGTGGTAACTGGTTGGCATTTAAATTTTATGATAATTTAAAGCATTTGATTTTTCTTTAAATTTAATTGCTGGAGCATTGTTAAAGCATTGTGCATTTATCGAATATCTTGCATCATTTGGGTTATTTGATGATAAATGATTGTTTTACATGGTTTATACTTCTGCAACATTTAATAAATAATCATTTAATCATTAACTCCATAAGGCACTGGTCTATTAACTTAATAAAATCAATTAAGTGCTTGTTTCCCCTCGTGTTTCCCGACCCAACTGGTCCACAATTGGTCATCCATTGTCCCATAGGTTCTACCTCCTTTAGCTGCGGGAGACAGGCTTAAACGGAGAGATCAGGGATCAGGGTGACAGCCCCCAGTCTGAGCGTTGTCGTGACAATCTGTGCGACAACATACCCCATCTCCAAAAGCTTGTCGTTTGAGTGCTCAACCAAATGTGCAGTTCCTCTGGGTGTGAGCGCAAATGGAGTGTATTTGACAAAATACACAACAAAAAGCATAATAGGTAAAAAGATTTCAAATTAAATTTTTTGAATTCATTTGATTAATTTTAATATTTAAATTTTCTAAGTACTAATTTACAATCTATGATCCTAATACAGATTGGAGTCCCAATGCCTCAATGACATGGTCTACATCTACTACAATCTTCGATTGTGGGTGAGACAACTTCAAAAACCCACTGATGTGGAAGCCATCTCATTGGACAATATTGATACCACCTCTTCATGGAGAGTCGAGACTGAGAGGCCGATCATGGACTCGATCCCGAATTGGTTAGGTGTGGATCTAGATGATGTAGCAGTTGCAGGGGAGGGAGAGCCAGAGATAGAGGAGGAGGAGCAACATCAGGGTTAGGAGGCAGTAGCAGAGCTGGATGAGGATGCTGAGGAGGAGGTGACACCATCTAGGATGGGCAACAGCAACAACATAGCACAGAGGTCACTTCTTCCATCGACTTCTAGAGGACGGTTGAGTCCATTTGATTTTGTATACCCAGGGGCAGGGCCTTCTTCCTCTAGAGGAAAAGGCAAAGCCATTCCCTATTCCCGTAAAAGGGGAAGAGAATCTCAGTGACTGATTACTTGATGACTTTTAGATGACTCATGATATACATTTATCATATTTTTTGTTGATATTGACTCTTGAGAGTTGAGACTCGGACATGACTCAAAATTCAGGAGTTGATTCACTATTTTGATTTTATGTGATGTAGCACTAGTCTTTATATACATATTATATATTAGCTTTCTTTACATGTTTATGTGTAAATGCATTTATTTGATGTTGTGGATACTCTAGATGTTAAAAAAAATTAAAAAAATGAATAATTTTGTGTTTTTTTAATTTTGTCGACTTTTTCAAAAAACTCCCGACTTTGCTGAGTTTTTCAACTTTTGGACCCTTGTCGAATTAATCCCAACTTCGACTTTTTCCACATTGCTCCAAACAGAAGGGCGTAGTTCACTCTACAGGGATTGCTGCAATTGTGAGCACCAAAAATTGGGCAAGTTTTGCGAGCAGTGATGATGATGTCGAGATACTTCTTAGTCTTGGAAGTACCTCAATTGCTAAGAGGGAGTGTTGATTTTTGTAGCTTGAGAGGTACTCCAAGCCCTATGGTTCAAGGTTTGGAGGAAAAAACGCCACAAGGGTAGCGTGTGGGCTTGGAACCCAAGTATGGGGTTTTGGCACCCATTGTGTTTTGGGGAAAAACCATGATGGATTCACGGCATGTGATGGATGAGGATGATATTGCTTGGAAAAACGATTCCACGGCATCAAAAATCGTTTGAATCTGAGTTGTCGTTAGAGACATGAATTTTTTAAGTTGACATAATAAATAGTGGATTTTCAAGTAGGTTGACTTGAAAAAAATTCCAAGTAGATGTGTCTCTTCATGTGAACTCGTTTGAGGCAGTAAAGCCTATATATTGAGCATGAGTTGAGTCATTTAAGGCATCCATTTGTGGCACCTTGATATGTTGATTTCTGGAAGCATTGGATCTACTCTAGACATGAAAATTGGTGCAGAGGCTAAGGCACATAAGATCTCCAAGACCCAGAAATGGTTTGGTGAAATTCCACCTGGTTGGAGAGATATTAAAATAATTAATATTTTTAATGGGGTTCTTAAGTCTAAACTTAGGAAAATTAAAATATTAATAACAAAGTCCTTTTGCTCTTTTTTCTTCCAATTGTTTTAGTGTCAACCTTGTAGGTTGTGGAAGGCTAGGGGCAACAACACTTCCATCTTTATAGTTGTGAGTGGTAGGCTTCCTTGTTGCCATAATTTTGCTTTCAATTTTCTTGCCAACCTAAATGGCTTCTCCAATTAATCAGGTTCCCAAAGGCGAACCTCTAATTATTGTTGGCTTAGGGGGTCCTAACCCAGGTTCGGAGTTAGTTGTGCCAACCAACAAAACCCTACACTACTGGCCCTTTTGGCAACAATCCATGTGGCGCAGGCTGTAATCTCACCAAAAGCAGTATGGGGGGATGAAAGAACCAAGTTTTTGCATCCAAAGACTAGTGTAATGTCTTCCAACGCCCTGAGATCCGCTCTCAATCATTTTGAAGTTGAAGTATCTTGAAAAACTATTCATCTAGAGGAATCCATATCAAATTTTATTTCAAAGTTTTTCCCATTAGGTAATCTCAATTCTAACTCATAAAGTTATTACTCATAATTTTTGGACTATCTTAGACTAGAGATGTTTATGACACCTTAAACAATATGTGGTTCCACCCGGATTGTATTTTATTAAAATAATTAATATTTTTAATGGGGTTCCTAAATCTAGACTTGTAACCATATTTCAGTATTTGATATTAATGAAATGAAGTGTTATTTCTAAGTATAGCTTTGAATTCTGTGTGGAAAAGGAGGCTTGGAACAGTGTTTAGGAGGCTGCCCTAGACAACATGGAAGGGTTGTATGGACAACATATTTATGAGGTAAGTTTAAGGGTTAGACAAATCTTTTTGGGGTTGTTTCTAGTACGGATTTAGAGCAGGGATTTCAAGAGTCGTAGCCGTAGTTTGAAGGGCACAAGGGACAACATAAGGAGGCCTAGACATCATGGTATTTTTTGTGATAAAGCCACATTGTTGTAGGTGACAATGTGGCCTATTTCAAGGTTGTTTTGGGTTGATAGGGATTTTCTTGAGCTTGGTTTGTAGGGCAAAAGAAGCCGCAGAAAACAGGAACAAAGGGTTGTTGTTCAAGGGCTGTTTGGGTGGTGTATAAGGGAGCCATAGCTACAGCTAGCCGCTGGGCTGGGCTGTCGGCCATAGCCAGCAGCTAGAGGCCATCTAGGTGCTGCGTTTGATGTAAAACAAACAGACAAGGGCAGCGTAGGAGTGGAGGCATATTCCCTTGGTAAACCATAGTCTTTTGGAGGGTTGGTTGCTAAGTTGAGTAAAGGAGAAAGGCTGAAGGTTGATGCCCTAACCAGTGGTACAGTGACAACAGTGCAGCAAGGTGAACAATAGTGTTTTGGAGGTGTATTGGGTCAAGGTATTTGACCGTGTTTGGATAAGATTTTCAAGCAACCTGCTGGAGCCAATTAGAAGACATTTCAGGGAGGGAAGGCATCTTCTTAGGTGCAGATTCAACAGTGATAGTATTGGGCGTCATAGAGCTGGTTGGAGGGCAGCATGTTGGCTACCCAAAGTATCCCTTGACGATCTATCTTGAAGGATGAGGAGCAGCTGAAGTTTGGGTGAAGGACGGTGCCAAAGTGCAACACTTCGATGGACTAAAGTTGTTACTAGCCTGGCAGGTTGGAGCTTGGGAATTAGGCCTACCCAGAGAGTAGTTGATGAGCCCATGTTCATTGTAGCAGATGTTGTTGAAGTTTCTAAGTTAACTTAGTTAGAAACCCTCCATGCACTTTATCTTATTTATTCCTACCTACTTCTTATTTTCCTTAACAAGTTATTTACAATGTAAATACTGAAAATAAACACTAGTGCATGCTCAACATATTATCGATCAACAACTAAAAGAAACAAAATCAAACACACCATATGAAAACATTATTTTCGGACTAATGTCCCTAGAAAAACCCAATGTGGGAAAACTGGTGCAGCTATTTGAGGGTTTTCTCATTAAGCAATATCAGAGTACAATCTGGGTGCCGAAACTGGCCTACCCAATAGAGAATTTCCTTAGTAGTAATACCTCTCGGTTTCTGACAAATCTACTGGCTAAAACCCTGGATAATCCTTCCGGCATCTACTCAGCACCAATCTGCCCCAGAAACCCCAACATCTACCCAATTTGGACTGCGTCGGCCTCTCCTAGCCCAGCGTCGACACTGCATCAGCCTATCTTGGCCTGTGTTAGCCCCAAAAGACTCTGGATAGCTCTCTGAGCCTCTGCGTCAGCTACGCTGGCCCCTTTGGTGCTCTGCGCAACACTTAGTTGCCTCTGCGTGGCCCTACGTGAACACTGGCTGCTTCTTCATCTCTCTTTGGCTGCTCTGCGGCTATACCGACACTATCTCTGCCTCTTTGTCTCTCTGTACTCAATGCCCCAGTTTCTCTCCTGATCACTGATTCTATCTCTCTTAGCCAACCCCGCTCTAGATAGAATCACTGATCACTCTGGTGCATTCTCCAAGTGACCCTCAAGCCTTCTCTTATACTTTTCCTTTTGACATTTCAACGGCCGAGATTAAGTCCCTAATGAAAGAATAAGATTAGATCTGGCTTGATCCATGTCTTTTGGACCACTCTAACACAGATTCATATTGATACACATTAATATTTTATTTTCCCTAAGTTTTGACTTAGGGACTCCATTAAAAATATTAATTATTTTAATATCTTCTGATCTGTTTAGAATCTGCCCAAACCTTTTCTGGGTATTGGAGATCTCATGTGCCTCAACCTCTCCACGAAATTTTGTGGCTAGAGCACATCCGATGCTACCCCAAATCAACAGATGTGACTTGCAGCAGTGATAGGAGGTAGCCCTCTTGGAGTCTCAATGTGGAGATGCCTTGATGGACTAAGGCACTACTAGTGAGCAGTACGGGAGCGAAGGACCAGCAGGGCAAGATACGACATAGAAGTTGCGCAACGAAGTTTGTCATTGTATCTTGTATACCATAGACTATTGTATTATTCAGATTTGGTTTAATATAATGAAGATTGGGATTGTACAATATTGTACAATTTTGTTTAAAACTATGTATATTGTGCATATGTGATTTACTACTTTATATTTCCGCTATGAAAAGCAGTTTATGGTTGAGATTCTTGGTTTGGTAGCATTAGTGATTTTAAGACTCTAACCTAGACCCAAGGTCGTGGAAATTCAACATGGTCAACGCAGGTCAACCTGGGCTGATTTTCTCAATTTCTGTGCTCAGCAACTCAACCCTCCAAGATTAGACTTTTGGTGGCCAAACAAAGTCAAACCAATGTGGGAAATGCGGTCAAACAAGGTCAAGCGGTCCTGCTGCAGAAAGTCAACCCAAACAGTGAAATATGCCTAAAAACATATTGCATGTGATTAGAGGAATAGGCTGCCCTGCAATCTATACGAACCAATAAATATAGGAGAGAGAAAGAATGATGTGTTGTGAATGTGTCAAATGAGGTTGGAGGTCTCTTCTATTTATATGTGATGGAGAGGGGTTCAATTTGTCTAATTAACCCCAAGCCAACCTTGACCAATTGCACATGTGTGGGCTTAACCTCAAAATCATATTTCTCCTTGTCCAAATTTAGTGATCCTTAGGTCAATTTTGGACCTCTCGAAAAGAGGAATTCAATCCAATAATCATCTTCTTGAAATGAGTTTCCCAAAGTGGAATTTGGCCCTAGTTGCACATTTTAACCATTTTTTAATATGAATGTGAAATTTACTTGGAGAACCCATTTAGGGACCCCCTATTAAAAATTTAAATCCCCTAAAATATTGAAATTCATGATACAAGGTATCCTAAATTTGGAAAGTATCCTAAGGCCCTGATCAAAGCATCCAGGGCCTGTGTAGAGTTTCTTTTTCATTGTAAATAATTTGTCCTATCACAGGGATGTTGAAGGCATTAATTAAGATAAGATAATTATATTAATGTCCAACTAATGACCACAAAAGTACATTAGTGGAATTGAAGAGTATGGCTAGTATGAATACAATGTGTGAGTGCAAGTACAACTCCTAGAAATGTCGAAAATAATATATTGAAAGAAACCTACCTAAGTATTATTAAAATTCCTATCAAAGGTATGATGTTACAAAACACTAAATGATTTTGGACAACTTAAGAACCTATCAATCGAGAGAGAGAGAGAGATTGGGTGATGAGGTTGATGATGTCATGGTCCCTTGAATTTGATGGTTGAGGGCGAGGAGGGGAAAACAGTGCACTAGCTTGTTGTTGGATTTCTCTGGAACCAACAAGGGGTTCGATTGTATGATCTAGGTGAGAATGTGTGAGTGAGTTGTGGAAGTTTCTAAGTTTACCTAGTTAGAAACCCTCCATACACTTTATCTGTTTTATTCCTACCTACTTGTTATTTTCCTTAACAAGTTATTTACAATGTAAATACTAAAAATAAACACTAGTGCATGCTCAACATATTATATATTAGCAACTAAAAGAAACAATAACAAACACACCATATGACACCATTATTTTTGGACCAATGTCCCCAAGAAAACCCAATGTGGGAAAACGGATGCAGCTATCTGAGGGTTTTCTTATTAAGCAATATCAGAGTACAATCTGGGCGCCGAAATTGTCCTACCCAACAGAGAATTTACTTAGTAGTAATACCTCTCAGTTTCTTACAATTCTACTGGCTGAAACCCGGAATAATCCTTCTGGCAGCTACTCAGCACCAATCTGCCCCAGAAACCCCAGCGTCTACCCAATCTGCACTGCATCAGAGCCTCCTAGCCCAACGCTAGCCCTACGTCAGCCTATCTTGGCCTGTGTCAGCTCTAGGAGGCCCTGTGTCAGCTCTCTGAGCCTCTGCCTTAGCTACGCTAGCCTCTCTGGTGCTCTGCACAGCACTTTGCTGCCTCTACGTGGCCCTGTGTGAGCACTGGCTGCTGTTGTGTCACCCTCTTTGGCTGCTCTGCTGCTTTTCTGACACTATCTCTACCTCTCTGTCTCTCTGGAGTCTGTACTCAATGCCCCTCAACTGCTCTCCAATCATTGATTCTATCTCTTAGCAAACCCCGCTCTAGAGAATAGAATGATTGATCACTCTGGTTTATTCTCCAAGTGACCCTCAAGCCTCCTCTTATACTTTTCCTGTTGACATCTCAACGACTGAGATTAAGTCCCTAATCAACGGCTAAGATTAGATCTGGCTTGATCCATGTCTTTTCAACCACTCTAACACAGATTCATACTAATACACATTAATGTTTTATTCTCCCTAAGTTTAGACTTAGGGACTCCATTAAAAATATTAATTATTTTAATATCTCCTAATCTGTATAGAATCTGCCGAAACCATTTATGGGTATTGGAGATCTCATCTGCCCCAACCTCTCCACCAAATTTCGTGGCTAGAGCGCATACAATGCTACCCCAAATCAACACTCCCTTTTAGCGAGATTGTGCTTTAGCAATACTCCTCACTAAGTATTGCTCTGATCATCCGACATTAGTACCTGCGTTGATGCTAGGCCTTCCTACCCAACATCCTCTACAATACTGCATCCTGTACTACTGCCCATGGTTCTGGCAGTGCCACTGCTGCATTTGTATGATAGCTCCCTCTGCATCTGTGCTGTTGGTGGTCCTTTCTCCCAACGCTGCATCTGCACTACACCTCCTTTCATCATGTTGCATCGTGTTGTCCATTTTTACACTGCAACTCAGTGACTGAGAAGTAAGTAACTGATCTCCCAACTTACCCCCCATTGGGCTAGAGACTCTCTCTGATGTTGAAACTCCCTCTGCCACTGACAAGTGCTCACTCTCTGACCTCTGTGCTATTGCAGCAACTCCCTGCATCTCCAACCGTTGCACACCTCTATGTGCCTTCCTGCACTAGTGCAACACTCCTGTGCCTCTCACACTGTTGCAACCTGCGAGCTCTACGCTGTTTCAGTAGTCCTGCATTGTAGCTCTCTCTGCCACTCCATCTGCATCCATCTCTACCCACTCAGCCAGTCCTGCTACTCCTCGATGGGGCTCCTGTAGCAAGGTCTAATCCAATAGGTTGGGTACCTCGAGGATCCTGCCCCTCATCGCCTGTAGTCCTCCTGACTACAGCTCGATGTCTCCCCACTTCTGCTCAAGTGGTGCGTGTGCACTCATGGCAGAGTCATCGTCTGTCAAAACTTCCTTCTCTGCCCATGCTGGCACTGCCTTAGTCTCGAAAGACTCTACCTTACTCTTCTTCCTTGGACATTGGGTCGCATAATGACCCAGCTCCCCACAGTGGAAGCAATTGATCTTGGAGAGATCTTTCTTCTTCCGCTTTTCCTGTTTTCCCTCAGATGTTAGGGCCACATCTTCCTCCTCCTGCTTGACTTTGATCTCCTTGCTACTGCTACCTGTCTTTGACTTCTGTTTGATCTCTTCGTGGCGAAGAGCTACCCACATCTCGTCCCAAGGTGGAAGTGTCCCTTTGCCCAATATACTCTGGACAAATACTTCGTTCTTCTGAGACAGCATTCAGGGTTGTCCTCACCATCAGCTCCTGATCTGGTGTCGCTCCTATAGCAGTCAACTGGTCTTGGATCTCATTCAATCCTCTGAGGAATGTGTCAATCGATTGTCCCTTCTTCATCTGATACGACCTCATCTGATTCTCAAGCACCATTCTTCTTTGCATAGAAGTATGATGGTACAACTTCTTGAGAGCCTCCCACATCTCAAATGTCGTTTCCTTCTTGGCTATATGTGGTACCACATGATCCTTGACCCCGTCAAGGATAATGCACTTGGCCCTCGCCATCTCCTCCTCGTACTTGTCATTATCATTGGGGTTGACTGGGACAGCTATTACCTTCAAGGTAAAGTTCTTGACACGATTTCTGTCAAGCACGGATAAGATTCTAGCCTTCCAGACTGCGAAGTTCGATGCTCCGTCTAGTTTATCCTAGTCTCTTACTCTGTGTAGTGCCATGATGCTCCTCTACTTCCCTCCTGGAAGTTCTCTGTTCGACTCCTCTGAGTCTCTACTTCTCGTCTGGAAGTTCTCTTCTGGACTCCCTCTGAGTCTTGATTTCCCTTTTGCCGCTTGTCAAGATGCCCCCTACTTTGATCGATTTGTGCAGCTGCACTTCTGATCCAGGTTCCTCGGCTAGAAACCCTTGGTAACAACTCCTCTGGCCTTGCTCTATCAAGTACTGTTCTCACTACAGTACCTCACTAGCTCCACTCTGCAATATTCCTGCAGCCTTTTAGACCCCAGCAACTGCCTCTCTATGAACTGCGTCATCGCCCTCTGCCTTGCGCTGGCCTTGCGTTACCCTGGATGGGTCTGCATCAGCCCTAGGATGCCCTATGTTAGCCCTGGGATGCCTTGCGTCAGCCCTCTGACCCTCTGTGCCAGCAATGTTGGCCTCTCTGAGGCTCTGTGTAGCTCCCGACTTCCTTTGCGTGGCCTTGGCTGGATCTGCATCACACCCCTTGGCTTCTGCATTGCTAGAAACAACTTCTGTCACCTCGAGACAAATGTTTTCTGCTGCTATTGCTCCGCTCGGCTGATGTCTTTTAGTCCTCCTGTGATCTGCAATCACCCTCTGATACCATGTTGAAGTTTCTAAGTTTACTTAGTTAGAACCCTCCATGCACTTTATCTGATATATTCCTACCTACTTGTTATTTTCCTTAACAAGTTATTTACAACGTAAATACTGAAAATAAACACTAGTGGATGCTCAACATATTACAGATCAACAACTAAAAGAAACAAGAACAAACACACCATATGACACCATTATTTTTGGACCAATGTCCCTGGAAAAACCCAATGTGGGAAAACCGGTGCAGCTACCTGAGTGTTTTCTTACTAAGCAATATCAGCGTAAAATCTAGGTGCCGAAACTGGCCTACCCAACAGAGAATTTCCTTAGTAGTAATACCTCTCTGTTTTTGACAAATCTACTGGCTGAAACGCTAGATAATCCTTCTGGCAGCTACTTAGCACCAATCTGCCCCAGAAACCCCAACATCTGCCCAATTTGGACTGCGTTAGCCTCTCCTAGTCCAACATTGGCCCTGCGTCAGCCTATCTTGGCTTGTGTCAACCCCAAGAGGCCTTGCATTAGCTCTTTTAGCCTTTGCATCAACTACGGTGGCCTCTCTAGTGGTCTGCGTAGCACTTAGCTACCTTTGCGTGGCCCTGCATGAGCATTGGCTGCTCCTACGTCACTCTCTTTGGCTGCTCTGCTACTTTCCCAACACTATCTCTTCCTCTCTGTCTCTCTGTACTCAATTCCCCTAAGTTGCTCTCCGGTCACTGATTCTATCTCTCTTAGCAAACCCCACTCTAGAGAATGGAATGACTAATCACTTTGGTGTATTCTCGAAGTGACCTTGAAGTCTCTTCTTATACTTTTCCTGTTGACATCTCAACGGCTGAGATTAAGTCCCTAATCAACGGCTAATATTAGATGTGGCTTGATCCATGTCTTTTGGACCACTCTAACATAGATTCATATTAATACACATTAATACTTTATTTTCCCTAAGTTTAGACTTAGGGACTTTGTTAAAAATATTAATTATTTTAATATCTCCTGATCTGCTTAGAATCTGTCCAAACCATTTCTGGGTATTGGAGATCTCATGTGCCCCAACCTCTCTACCAAATTTCATGGCTAGAGCACATCCGATGCTACCCCAAATCAACATGAGTGATACTCCTAGCATTTGAGATCGAAAGAAGGAAATTTGAATGGACCTTTGATTGCTTCTCTAGGTTTGGGAGGTAGTTTGATAGGTGGGAGTTGCTCTACATTGAATCTATTTGGAGTTGATCTCTATAGTGCTTTAAGTGTTGAAAAGTGTAACTAGGTTGGTCTTCATAATGACGTGTAAATTATGATTTTATGTAATTGATGAAAAGAAGAAAATACAATTATTTTTGTAATACTTGAATCACGGATTTCAAGATCAACGAATTTTATTTTAGTTCAAGTTCCCATTGTGAACCTTTAGGTTTTGTCATCTAGTCATAAAAGTCAATTTGAGTCAATGTCATGTATGAAGGACCCTTCTTGGGCATGTTACATTTTTGTATGAGTCATTAAATGTATAAGAAGGCCCTCCAAGACCAAGTAAAGTCATCTCCTACAAGTTGGCTACAAGGTAGAATAAATGATCTCCTCTAAAAGACATGTCGGCTCACCCTCACTCAAGTCGGCCTAATTGACTGAGAAACAACTATAAATAGGTAGCTCGACTTCATTTGAGAAGGCAGATTTTCGGTTTAGCAATTCGGTCTCTAATCAAGAAGTGCGAAGATCACTTAAAAAGGAGCCTTATCATCAGCTTAGAGAGAAGGAAGAAGAGAAAAGTCTTTAGGAGTGTTTGGGACTATTTTAGGGTTGATCTCCTCTCACATGTGCAAAGGAAAGGACTGTTATTATTGCAGAAGAGGCCAAAGTTTGTCTTCTTGTGATAGAAGCTAAATCAAGAACTATATGTCATTTCATCAAGCCGAATTGGAGGAGAAGGCCATTCAGTCCAAGCGAAGAAGATTGAGGGGTTGAATCACCATATATCTCTCATATGTGTTGCAACTAGGGTTTCCAAGGAGACCGAAAAAGTTGCAAGTCTGAAGTAGAGAAAAGGAAGTCAAATTCTGAAGGCTAGCTGAGAAGAAGGAAGAAAGTAGAGGTTTGACTATTGTTGACTCAAGCAAGAAGGATCTCATCAAGGAAGCTTTATGTCATGGTCTTGGAGGTCTCTTGGTCAAAAGTCTAGATCTTGGTATTCATCAATTGAAGTATCTATAAGAAGAAGAATTTGTTTGGGTTTTCCTCTCAAGTGGGAGAGATTTTGGCCGTAATTGATAGCCTATATTCTGTGTCTCTTGTCTCTTTATGGTTTATGCATTAGTAGCTATTTGATGAAGAATAACACTATATACTAACTTAAGTAAGAGAAGATCTTAATCCAAGAAGTAAAAAGCATTCACAAGCAGTTATCTAAAGAAGAGAAATCACTTAATATTGATGCCCTAGATTTCTCAACATGGAATCAGAGCTAAGGTGACTAAGTCAAGGAAGGGCATCTTATCAAAGGGACACTCAAGGATCAAATCTCGAGGAAGGCATGAAAGTGAAAATGATCTTGAAGTCAAGAGCTACAAAGGAAGCATCACAACCCTAGAGCAAAGAAGAACTCTACAAAGAAGTTTTTGAACCCTCAAGCCATCTCAAGAGACCTTAAAGACCCTAATCAACTTAAAGACCTTATACATCAAGCAAGACCAAGAATATTGTCATCAAGATTCCAAGGCTATCTCTCTATCGTTGAAGCAAGATCCTTACCATTGAAGACATCATCAAGAAGTCATCATTGATATTCATCAACAAAGACATCACCATTAAAGGATCCAAGTGATCTCCCTCTCTGTGAGATCAAGGATCATTATTGAAGAAAACTATCTTCTTCAACGAGAAGTTTTCTATTCTCTATATCATCATCAACATCAAGGAAGCAACAAGGAAAAGGAGCATCCTATCAAGCAAGTATATTTATGTCCACATATGAATATGTCAAAATGTCTTTTTTCAAGGAAAGCAACAAATTAGTTGGGGCTTCAAACTATCTTGCATGGAAGAAAATGACAGATTTGAATCTCATTGAAAATGAGGTGATGGAACATGTCAAAGGATCTATCACAAAACTAGCAAAGGAAGATGCTCAAGAACTTGCAAAGTATATGAAAGGGGAAGTTAGGGCTCAAAGGATTCTCATAGAATCCATCAAGGATCCCCTAACAAAGAGTTGATATTTGAGGAAAAATATCTCCCTAACAAAGAGGGATAGGCTTCTCTAGTCCTGATATTGGAAGAAAGTAGAGAGGGAACACCCCGAGTCTTTGTTGCTGCAAAATCTTGCACTCTAGTGCAAAGTCTCACTAGGCATGGAAGATGTGCAACAAACCAGGGGTGTTACCACTGTCCACTCATCAACAACCCCTCTTTTATTTTAGTGGTGACTACTAGCCACTACAAGGGAGGCTTCCCAGAAGAACTCAAGGATCAAATAACCCTAGAGTCATGAAATGTAAATGTCCCCCAAAGATCCTACGAACTAACCCACCAATTCTTGTGCTTGTAGAAAGCTAGGGCTAGGTGGGTTGGAATGCAATGCAAGGAAAAGGGTTCACATAGTCTATGAGTCAATCCTAAGGCTTGTTGTTTCGAGGATTTTCTAATTTGATAATTACTTCTTATGATTTCTTAAGTTAATCTTTGTTGTATTCACATTCATCATAAAGAAATTACACAAAAGATCTCAACAATAGAAATGAAAATGCTATTAGGATCATAAAAAGACAACCAAACAAGAGACACAAGTATTTTAACCTAGGAAAACCCACTTGGCGGAAACCCAACAACCTTTTCCTTAGAGAAAATATTAAGTTCATCCAGAAATACATCTAATCCTTCTAGTAAAAATCAAGATCAAATTGACTAGCAATATTCCTAAGTCAAACTTGGTCAGACTGTCCTCGAGATGAGATCAGATGTTGATTTAAGATTCAGTTAAAGTTAGTCAAACATGCTGAAATTTGGACCTGTGCATTGCACATAAAATCTTAGAATATTCCTAGTGAATATGCCCAGAAAATCTCGACTTGTCTACTATATGTGTGAGGACAAATGAAGAGAGAGAAGTAATCTAGTCTTCTTCTAGTCAACTTCGACCTTCTTTTCCTTGTCATTTTCACATGGAAGAGTAGAAGATACTTTTGTTGTATGAATGATCCGAATTGGACAAGAGAAGGAAGTCGATTGCCATATATATATAGTTTTGATTTCTGGTAGCATCAGATGTGCTCTAAGTCTCAAAATTTGTAAGGGGGCTTATACACATGCATTCTCCAATACCCAAAAATCATTTTGGGAAATTCCACCCAGAGATAGTTTTATTAAAATAATTAATTATTTTTAGTGGGACCCTAAGTCTAAACTTAGGATATTAAAATAATTAAAGGGTATTAATATAAACTGTGGGTGAAACTTCTAGAAGGCAGAGATCAAGTCAATATGATCCTAAGCATTGATTAGAATCTAATCTGGGTTGTTGATTGATCAATAAGAGGATTATAAGAGAAGGCTTGATGAGCACTTGGAGAACACACCGGGTGAGTTCAAAAGATCGAATTTTTGAAGCAGAGGAGCTGCCGAAGAGAGATTTGAAGTGATCTTTTGCAGTTAGGGGTAGTGAGTATCCGGAAGAAGGAAGCTTTCTTGGGTTGGAGAGTGTGAGGCAGAGAGAGGGCAACACAACGTCTAGAGAGAGGCAGACGCTGGCCCACGTAGAGCTGACGGAGTGGTAGTGCAAGCCTTAGAGGGAGATCAAATTCCTGTTGAGGAAAGCGAGTTTTAGTAGCCAGGAATCGGGGTGTGAGACCAATTTGTATTGTATCCTTTTCTATTGTTTAGTTTCTTGTTTCGACATATTATTTAAATGGTGTAGGCTCCAGTGTATGTATTTCGATGTTTGTCGTTGGAAACTGCAAATAACTTGTTCATGTAAATCTAGCAAGTAGAAGAAATATCATCAGTGTTGCAATAGGAATTCTCGGGTTAAAGGAATTTTCACATGGTATCAGAGTAGTGCAGGTGAGACAAGAGTAACAGTGCTAGTGAACCCAGCGTTGAGTAGAGAAGGAGGTTGAAATAACTTTAGGAGGTAGCAGTTTGAATCCCCAGAAGGGTTTGCATAGTACAAGCCGAGAGGTTTGAATTTCGAGGCTGTTTGTCTCTGAGTGAGTCTACAGAGAGAAGTGCTTCCAAATCGAAATCTTGTCGTGGCAGAGGGAGCAGCGCTGAGCCTCAATGTGAAGAAGAGACGGTGGGTCGCAGATTTTTAGCAGGTAGATTGTTGGGCTGAAAGACGTCAGAAGAAAGAGGAGAAGCATAGTGAGGGAATTATTCCTCAGGAGACATCCCGCCAAGAAGTCTGTTTTCTTATTCGCTGAGCTGCAACAGTAAGAAGCAGAGAGGAGCAGTTTGACAATTTTCGTGGCAGAGATGGTAGCTAGTGGTTTGAGGGATCAAGATAGATTGGACAAAGCATCCAACTATGTCATCTGGAAGGCAAAAATGTCATTCCTTCTAGATGGGCATTCCCTCAAGACATATGTCAACAGCGTGGTGGTTGTGCCAGTAGATCCAAATCCATTGAATAAGTACAAGGAAGAAATGGTGAAGGCCAAGAGGATGATCCTCGATGGAGTGAAGGATCATGTGGTGTGTCACGTTACTAGCAGAGGGACTGCTAAGGAGATGTGGAACACCTTGGAAACGCTATATCAGGGGTCTTCTGAGCAGCGAAAGATGTACTTAGAGCCGAAACTGAGATTTGCGCAACTGCAGAAGGGGGAGCGCATAGATCCATTCCTCACGAAGCTTCAGGAGACGAGATGAGTTAACAGTTGTGGAGTCTACACCTCAAGATTTTGAGATGGTGAGACTAGTCCTAAACTCAGTCCCAGAAGAGTGGCAAGTCTTTGTCCAGAACATCTTGGGCAGGGCAGCTTTGCTAGATTGAGATAGTATGTGGGCAACTCTCAAGTAGGAAGAGTTGAGGAGAGATCTAGTCGAGTGCAAGCTTGACAGAAGCAGCAGCAGTGGGTCAAATCCCAAGGAGGAGGATGAGAACGCAGTCCTTGCATCTAAGGGGCAACAGGAGTAGCGAAGGCAAAAGAGGAACATCTTGAAGATCAAGTGCTTTAGGTGTGGTGAAATGGGTCACTATGCTACATAGTGCTCTCTCAAAAAGAAGGACAAAGATGAGAAGCATGATTCGAAGGCTACACCCACGAAGATTGAGGAGGATTTTTCCATGACATTCGAGATACATCCAGGAGGGAGGTGGGCTGATTTAGTGTTGTAGTTTGAAAGAACTATAGATGGGTAGGATCCTTGAGGAACCCAACTCGCAGATCAATTCCTTGTGACGGGAGCCCAGATTAGAAGTAGCAGGATGGACTAGTGTCAGTTGGTGCAGAGGAGTGTTGGAGCGACAGATGCAGTGGCTAGAACATCAATTCTGAGTAGTGTAATGCAAAGTTGCAGCAATGTAGGGAGGCACAATGCAATAACAACAACATTGCAGTGGCTTCAAAGGGACAGCGTGGGTCTAGCAGCAGTCAGATCTTCAGCATTGAGATGCATCTATGTTGAACACTTGTTCAATAATTTGGGATGTTTTTCCATTGCTGATGTAGTAGCAACAACAGTTTGCAGTGCAGTGGTAGTTGGCAATGGCAGTGCCAGCAACAACACGGATGCAAAAATTTAGAGGGAGCTATAGTACGGATATAGTGTTGATAATGCCAGTGTTAGTAGCAATAAAGTTGTAGCAGCAGCGCAGTAGTGGACAACATCTCAAACATCAACAGTGCAGAGGACAATGTTATGAAATCAGGGTGATGTTTCAGTGGGAGGCATTGCTAGAGCACATTCCTCGCTAATAGGGAGTGTTGATTTCTGGTAGCATTGGATGTGCTCTAAGTCTCAAAGTTTGCAGGAAGGCTTGGGAACGTGTATTCCAAAGAACCCAGAAAGCATATTGGGAAATTCCATTGGGAAACAATTTTATTAAAATAATTAATTATTTTTAATGAAACCCTAAGTCTAAACTTAGGAAAATAAAATAATTAATGGGTATTAATCTAACTGTGGGTGTAACTCCTAGAAGAAGACGAGGATCAAGTATAAATGATCTTAGCCATTAACTAGCTTCTAATTAGGACTGTTGAATGTCAACGAGGAGATTATTTAAGGAAGCTTGAGGGTCATTTGGAAGATAGAAAGAGAGTTGATCAGTCAAATCGAATTGTTGAAGCTAGAGGCAGCACAATGATTTCTAGTGATCACGCTGTGAGGGGTAGAGGGAGTTTTGGCTGGAGGATCTTCTTCGGAGCCAAGGATACTCAGCAGAGAGGCAAAGAGACACACAAAGGAGGCAGTGCAGAGGCTAGAGAGGGTGCCATAGAGCCAGGAAGGGCTCACGTAGAGCAATACAAAGGCCTCAACACAGAAGTCCGAGATTTGCTGGGAGGCTGGCGTTTCTAAGCCGAAAGGGCTGGAATCAACTCCCGGAAGCAAATCAATCTCCAGCGGAGGTGACACAGAGCCGTAGAGGTTGACGCAGGCCTAACATGGCAATGCAGAAGTAGCCGGGGAACTCGTTGGTTAAGAGGCTGGATTAGTTGAGACTTGTAGTGTAGAGTGAGGTAATCTCACTAATTTCTTCTACCAAGTGATATTCTCTGTAATTGGATTGTCAGGAAGACATCCAATAGTTGTATTCAGAAATACTTCAGCTTAATAATAAAACACTCAGATCTGCTGCACTGGTTTTCCCACATTGGGTTTTTCCGGGGAAGTTTTTCCAACAACAACTGTGTCATTTGTATTGTATCTTTCTCTATTGTTCAGTTTCTTGTTTCGGCGTATTATTTAAATGGTGTAGGTTGCAGCGTATGTATTTTGATGTTTGTTGTAGGAAACTGCAAATAACTTGTTCATGTAAATCTAACAAGTAGAGAATTATAATCAGTGTTGCAGTAGGAATTCTTGGGTTTAAGGAATTTTCACATGCTCAACTGTCTCCTTGCAAACCATGGCCCCTTCAACTACTTTCTCATCTTCGGCCTTGATCCTCCTCATCATCCCTGCATAATTCCATTGATGTCCCACTGATTTGTGCAGGTCTCTTAGTTCACAGAACTCCTAAGAGGAGAGGGATACTTGAATGTCATGTCCCAATGATTGGTATGCCCTCCAATTTGCTACCAATAACTCCACATCAGTTGCAATCATGTCTTTCCATATTAATGCATTATCCATAATTTTGGGCATAGTGGATTTATTGTATAATTGAGAATGGTCTTGATTCCCAATTGTGGTATGAATCAGATGCTCCCCCACATCAATCATCATGTGTTGCACCCTAATCACCCCATTCAAGGTTACTGCCATGTTGTTTGATTTTAACCTTTCTTTGGATCCCATGATTTCTTAGTGACAAAATTTATTCCGGCTTTGGGGTAAGGTTGAAGGAAAACATTGCCGACCATTCGAGAATGGATCCGTGAGATAAAAAACCTCCTAGAATGTAGATTGTCACCAGAAAAATAGGTTTACCTAGGCAATTACATACATGATACAGATCTGCTGAGATTATGTACATCATATACACGCAGAATGGATTTACATTATAACATGACAATTAGGTTGATGAAAGCTAGACGGCACAGACACATCGATTAGGCGTTATCCCTTTTGCGAAAAAAGGGGGTGTACTGCTATGGGTCATTGACACGTAGTGGTTCATACAGTCATTTCAGGAAATTTGGGAGTTTGGCGTATTGCTGTATACCCAAAGAAAATAAAAAGAAATTAGATCAAACTGCTGAGAAAGGATATCTTGTGGGATATACTAAGAATGCTAAGGAATATAGAGTCTATCTTCCAGGGAGTAGGAAGGTAGTAGTTCAATGGGATGTAAAGTTCATGGAGGACAAAGCTTTTAGGAAATCCCGAGAAATGCCTTCCGAGGAGCAGTGAAAAGACGATCCGTTGGTCCAACCACTTCGACTAACAAAAACTAGTACCAACAATTCTCCGAAAGGCAAAGATTTAGAACAGGAGGAATCTAAAGAAGAGGAAGAGTTGATAGATGTACCCACTACCAGTGGAAGAATAAGTCGGGAACTCCAACATATTCTATGGGATGCAGAGGACTTCATTGGTGCACCTAGGAATTATAAAAGGGAGCGAAGATATCCAGACAGATACCAAGCCCTAGTAGCTTAGGCTGGGGAACCCTCTAGTTTTTAGGAGGCTGTTTAACATCAAGTATGGGTAGATTCTATGGTGGAGGAATACAGTTCTATAATGGTCAATGATGTCTGGGAAGTGGTACCTAAGCCTGAGGACAGGTCAGTGATAGGTTCGAGATGGTGTTGATTTGGGGTAGCATCATATGTGCTATAGCCATGAAAATTGGTGGAGAGGCTAAAACACATGAGATCCCGAAGACCTAGAAATGGTTTGGGAAAATTCTAACTAGTTTGGGAGATATTAAAATAATTAATATTTTTAATGGAGTTCCTAAGTCTAAACTTAGGAAAAATAAAATGTTAATGGGTATTAATATAAAATTGGGTTAGAAGGTTCCAAAAGTCATGGATCAACCCAAATCTAATCTTAGTCGTTGATTAGAGATTTAATCTCGGCCGTTGATGGACCAATGAAAAAAGTATAAGAGGAGACTTCAGGGCAGTTGGAGAATACACCAGAGTGATCAGTCATTCTATTCTCTAGAGCAGGGTTTATTAAGAGAGATAGAATCAGTGATCAGTAGCAAAAGGTAGTGAATACATAGCAGAGAGGCATAGTTGGTACCAGAGATACAACGCAGAGCCTAGAGAGGTTGACGCAGAGGCAGGTGGGTTTTACGTAGAGGCAGTCAGGAGCCAAAAGAGGCCAGCGTGTGAGACACAGAGGGTCTAGGGGTTGACGCAGAAGCTCCAAAAGCTGATACAAAGGCTAGCAGAGTTGACTTAGGGCCAAGAGGCAGTGCTGGAAGGATTTTATGGGACATACTGGGTGGTGGTGAGCCGAGCAGGGTGATGCAGAGCAGTGGGAGCTGCAATTGTTGTTGTGGGATTGTTCATCCAGTGATTAATCAGTTGGAATATTTGTCTCCAAGGAGAGGTACTACTGCCGAGGGCATTCTCTATTGGGTGAGCCATTTCTAGCACCCTAGTTGTATTCTGAAAATTGCATAATAATAAAACCCTCTGAATAGCTGCACCGGTTTTCCCGCATTGGGTTTTTCTGGGGACATTGGTCCAAAAATAACGGTGTCACTTGTGTGCTTGTTTTCTTTCAATTGATGATTTGTAGATGTTGATAATATACTTGTGTTTAATTTCAGTATTTACATGGTAAATAACTTGTTAAGTAATTAAACAAGTAGGAAGAAATAAACCAGATAGTACATGAAGAATTTCTAACGGGTTTAACTTAGAAATTCCAACATGGTATCAGAGCGTGGTTGCAGATCACAGGAAAACTGAAGGCATCAGCTGAGCAGAGCATTTGCAGCAGATTCAGTTGTCCCAAGTGACAGAGTTGATCCTTGTAGAAGGCAACAGAAGGAGTGATGCAGAGGGAGTGTGTCATCATTCTGGGCCAAAGAGAGGGTTAACTCAGAGGCTAAGGGAGGCAGAATCAAGCTCACGCAGAGCCAAGCAAAGGCCAGGAAGGTTGACGTGGTTGGCTAGGGAAGTTGATTTGCCGATGTCGGGTTTGCGGAGAGCCAAGTGGCTAAATCCTTCAGTTGCTGAGGTATAGGAGGTTGCGGGTAATTTACAGAGTGAAGCTAGTGGGGTACTGTGGTCAAAACAGTACCTAACTGGGCAAGACCAAGGAGGAGGGATTTCCAAAAGGGAAATCGAGACTCAGAGGGAGTCAAACTGAGAACTTCCATACGGGAAGTTGAAAGACTCACCAGGAGTCGAAAGAAGAGCAGAATAATGGTCATGAATGGACAAAGAGATTAAGATAGGTTGGATGGAGCATCCAACTTCGTGGCCTGGAAGGCCAGGATATTTTCCATTCTAGACAAATATTGCATCAAGGACTTCGCCTTGAAAACAATAGCGATCCCAGTTGACCCAGCTGAGAATGAGAATTACGAGGAGGCAATGGCCAGGGTGAAGTGCATCATTCTTGATAGGGTCATTGCTGAAAAGGATAGGTCAAATGAGATGTGGGAGGCTCTGAAGAAATTGTACCAACATACTTCCGTGCAGTGAAGATGTTACTTGAAAATCAACTGCGGTCATACCAGATGCAGAAGGGAGAGAAAATAGATGTCTTCCTCAGTCGATTGAAGGAGATCCGTGACCAACTAACTTCCATAGGGGCCATGCCGGATAAGGAATTGATGGTGAGGACCACATTGAATGCAGTCTCAGAGGATTGGGAGGTATTTCTCTAGAGCATACTGGGCAGGTCGAGCCTTCCAGATTGAGAGGAGTTATGGGCGGCTCTTCATCAAGAAGAGATCAGATGGTGACCAAGGCAGAGAGTAGCGGCAAAGGGGTTAGAATCAAGGAGGAAAAAGAGGATGCAACTCTAGCATTTGCGGGGAAGTAGGTGGAGAGAAATAAGGACCTCTCCAAGGTCAAGTGCTTTCATTGTGTGGAACTGGGTCATTTTGCGAACCAGTGTCCTAGGAAGAAGAGCAAAGGAGAGGCCTCTGAGACCAAGACAGTGCCAGCGAGGGTAGAGAAAGAAGTCGGTGAGGATGACGATTGTACCATGGGTGCTCATGTGCCACTTGAGAAGAAGTGGCGAGACATCGAGCTGTAGTCAGGAGGACTACAGGCGATGAGGGGCAGGATCCTCGAGGTACACAACCTCTTGGATTACACCTTGCTACGGGAGACCCGAAGAGGAGTAGCAGGACTGGCGGATGTTAGTAGAAATGGATGTGGATGAAGCAGAAAAGAGTGCTACATTGCAGGGCTCCCCAGGCAGCGTAAGGCTAGCACACTACAACATTGCGAGAGACACGAGAGTGTTGCACTAGTGCAGGATGGCACAAAGAGGTGTGCAACGGTGCGAGAGGCAGGGAGTTGTTGCAACAATGTAAAGGTCAGTAGAGGGAGCACTTGTTAGCAACAGAGGGAGCTTCAGCATCAGAAGTGTCTCTGGCCTGACAAGGATGTTAGAGTTGGGTGGATCAGTTCCTTACTTCTCGGTAACTGAGTTGCAGTGCAACAGTTAGCAGTGGTAGTGCTATAGGTAGCACAATGCAACATGATGAGAGGGGATGTAGTGCAGATGCAGTGTTGGGAGGATGGACCAGTAGTAGCATGGATGCAAAGGGAGCTGTCGTACAGATGCAGCAGTGCAAAAGATGTTGGGCGGGGAGGCCTAGCATCAGAACAGGGAGCGATGCTGGATAATCAGGGTGATGCTTAGTATGGAGTATTACTAGAGCACAGTCCTTGCTAAGAGGGAGTGTTGATTCGGGGTAGCATCAAATGTGCTATAGTCATGAAAGTTGGTGGAGAGGCTAAAGCACATGAGATCTCGAAGACTCAGAAATGGTTTGGGCAGATTCTAACCGGTTTGGGAGATATTAAAATAATTAATATTTTTAATGGAGTTCCTAAGTCTAAACTTAGGAAAAATAAAATATTAATTGGCATTATTATAAAACTGGGTTAGAAGGTTCCAAAAGTCATGGATCAAGCCAAATCTAATCTTTGTCGTTGATTAGAGATTTAATCTCGATTGTTGATGGATCAACGAGATAAGTATAAGAGGAGGCTTGAGGGTCGATTGGAGAATACTCCAAAGTGATCATTCATTCCATTCTCTAGAGCGAGGTTTGCTAAGAGAGATAGATTCAGTGATCTGCAGCGAGGGGCAGTGAATACATAGCAGAGAGGCATAGTTGGTACCAGAGAGACGGCACAGAGCCCAGAGAGGTTGACACAGAGGCAGTTGGGTGCTACGCAGAGGCAGCCAGGAGCTACGCAGAGTCAGGAGAGGCCAACTGTGAGACACAGAGGGTCTAGGGGCTAAGGCAAAAGCTCCAGAAGCTAATACAGAGGCTAGCATAGTTGACATAGGGCCAAGAGGTAGCACTAGAAGGATTTCATGGGACAGACTGGGCGCTGGTGAGCCGGGCAGGGTGACGCAGTCCCTATCAGAGTGACGTGAAGCAGTGGGAGTTGCAATTTTTGCTGTGGGATTGTTCATCCGGTGATTAATCAGCCGGAATATCTGTCTCCAAGGAGAGGTACTACTGCTGAGGGCATTCTTTGTTGGGTGAGCCATTTCTGGCACCCTACTTGTTTTTTAAAAACCGCATAATAATAAAACCCTCTGAATAGTTGCACTGGTTTTCCCGCATTGGGTTTTTCTGAGGACATTGGTTCAAAAATAACGATGTCACTTGTGTGCTTTTTTTCTTTCAGTTGATGATTTGTAGATGTTGATACTGTACTTGTGTTTATTTTTAGTATTTGCATATTAAATAACTTGTTTAAGTAATTAAACAAGTAGGAAGAAGTAAACCAAATAGTACAGGAAGAATTTCTAATGGGTTTAACTTAGAAATTCCAACATGGTATTTGAGCATGCTAGTAGGAAACATAAATCTGTGGCTTTGAGCTTGGCTGTAATATTCGTAATTAGCCATGGTTAGTTGGAATATTTAATTTTGCTCAATTTTGCCTTCTATAGTTATTTATAAATAAAAAGGTGAAGAAAGGGGAGACATAACTCACTTTTAGAATAAAGTCTCTCCCTAGTAGCACAACATTGTAACTTAAAGGGGAACCAAGGGGGGCCAAAGAACCACATAGAGGAGGGGCCCACGCAGACACTTGGAGGGACTGCGCAGATGGAGAGGAACACGTGGCAAGAGAAGGAGCTACGTTGGAGGAGGTGAGCCTTGGGGACGAGAAAGGCCAATGCTATAAAGGAGAGAGGAGCCTCCTCATTTTGTCATTTGATTATGTGCATTTGAGCTAGTCACTTTGACTTGGAGCACGCTGGCTGTTTAGCCTGTCTGCAGCACTGTTTAGTGCATTGAGTGTCTCCGTTCGGAGATCTCACCCTTATCCCGGGGGGACTTCGAGTGCCTACTCGGGCAAGGTGGTTTTTAGTAATCTTTTGCAGTGGGATTGATCTTTGGCGTTGAGAGGGAGCTGAGCATTTGACGACTGCGCAGTCTTGAGAGAGAGGGACGCAGTTCTTCTGGAGGTAGTTCTGGATTGGGGGTTTTATGGAGGCTTTAAGATGGGAGATTGAGCAAGGAATCAACCCTTGCATATTGGAGGATTTTGGCAGAGTTTTGGGCAGAGTTTTGGAGGATTCTACTCAGTGGCAGCGCAAAGCCTTGAGGGACGACGTAGATCCCCAAGGGGGTGATTTTCGAGGGTCTGCTATATCAAACTTTTTGAGGTTTTCTGGGTTTCTTGAGTAGAGTCTGATTCCAGAGTTTTAGCATTTTCTGAGGAGGGGAACAACCCCAAATCCTCATTTGATTTCCAGCAGTAGCAGTAACACAGTAGTTCTCCAGCAGCTTGGACGCAGTTCAGAGAGAGGCCATTCCTTTACTATTCTGAGTGTATTTCTTCACTTTCCTTGTGCAAGTCGAGGTGCCATCTTTCCGATCACCTCCTGTATTCATTCCATTACTCAGTATAATAAAATGGCTTAGCATTTCTCTCTGCGTTTCTTGAGTATCCGCTTATATTTCATGTTTACATTATTATATGTTGCACCACTGTTATTTTTATCACTTTGAGCTTCCCGGTTACTATATCATTTGTATGTATTTGGTTGGGGTTTATTGGGGTTTGAGGGAATATCCCTGAAACGAGATATTACAGTGGTATCAGAGCATAGATCTGGCTCAGCCTGTGGAGCTAGCAATCTATGACACCGGGGGAAAAGCCCTACATCTATTACAGAGGTAGGAGATATAGAGACACTGGGCGTAGGTTGGAGAACACCTACGGAGAAGGAGACTGTGTTCGGGTGGTGGACACAAAACAGGTGGAGCCTATGGTTAACGCAGAATAGGAGGAGCCTGTGGTGGACGCAGAATAGGAGGATCCGATGGCAGATGAGGACGGAAAGAGATTTGTGGACATGGTCCTCAAATCAGTGCAGGATCTGTTGAGGCAGATCGAGGTGATGGGGCAGAGATTCATGGCAGTGGAGGCTAGACAGCGTGAGAACCCATAGGTTTTCTAGGTTGGTGAGGGATCGGGTACATCCCACCATTTTCCAGAGTAGGGTGCCACTCAACGTGATATTACTCCGCAGATGGCCTCACATGCCCCTACAGGCTCTACCATGCCCACTTTCCTAGGAGCAGACATGGGGGTCGGAGCCCAGTAGGAGGCAGAGCTCGGTCATATGGGCGATTATTTTACAAAGTACTAGGCCTATGGGCAGGAGTTCAGGGACACTCTCTCATTCAGAGACTTTGTTCAGCTCCAGTGAGATAGTAGACCTCGCGATCATCATAGAGGACACTGGCATTATCACGATGGAGACACCCACCAGACAGCTAGTAGATTTCACTTGGCTACATTTGACGGTTCATCAAACAGTTCGGAAAGGTCTTCGCTGGAGAAGCTGGACATCTATTTCAAGCTTAACTAGGTGTCGGAGGCAGAGGCCATCAAGGTGGTGACATTACATTTGGATGGTGAGGCCCAGGATTGGTGGTTCCATGGGATGGTTACACTCAGACATTCCACAGTGACGACGTATGCCGAGTTCACTTGGAGATTGATGGAGAGGTTTGACCAGAGGGATCCGGAACAACATTTTGTTGAGTTGACAAGGCTCAAATGGACCGGGAGCCCTGAGACCTACATGCAGACTTCTTGAGGGTTTCAGTGATGGTGCCAGATCTATCCGTGGCACGAAGGATCTACATGTTTGTGGAGGGGTTAGCAATAATGTTGCATTAATCGTTATCAGGATAATATCGGGGCGAGGAAAAAATCGGAAAAATCGTAATTATCGGGAAATAATCGTTTGGTACAATTTTTTTTTTTTTCAATTTTTTTAATATCTAAACCATCTACAACATAAAATAAATACATTGACACATAAATATGATAAAAATATATATATAAGATGTTTAATATCATTTCTAGTGCTAAAATCACACATAACATTGAATCATGCCCTGAATAGCAAGTCCTGACTCCTGAGTCCCAACTCAGCCTCAAAATATCAACAAAAAATATGATAATGTATCTCATCATGTCATAATGTCATATACAATAAAATGAAGAAAATAACTAAAGTCTAATCTTATTGATTTCCTTTGCCCCTCTTGCGAGAAAATGCCACAGCTTTCCCATTCCCTCTAGATGTAGATGTTGGTGCCCGTGCTGGTGGAGATGGCAGTGGAGTCTGATGTGCTCTAGAAACTAAAGAACTAGAAGTAGGAGCTATAAGAGGTAGACCACGTCCTCTACTAGCGGCAGTGGTAGCCCGGGCAAGTGGTGTCACCTCCTCCTCCTGTTCCTCCTCCTCCTCCTCGTCCTGCTTCTCCTCCTCCACTACATCCTGCACTAACCAATCATCAGCAGACTCCATGAGAGGCCTCTCGGCCTCAACCTTCCATGCAGCAATGGTGTCAATCCCATCCAATGAGATGGCATCCACATCAGGTGTCCTCTCAAGTTGTCTCACCCACAATCAAAGATTGTAGTAGACGTAGACCATGTCATTAAGTCGTTGGGACTCCAACCTGTACAAAGATCTTGAAATAATAATTAATAATTATAACAAAAAATATTGTTTAATGAATTCAAAAATTTATTTGGAAATTTGCAATATTTTAAATGTTTAAGTGTTAACCTATTGCGCTTCTTGTTGTGTATTTTTTCAAATACACTCCAGTTGCGTTCACATCCTAAGGAGCTACATGTTTGGTTGAGGATGCGAATGACAAGCTTTTGCATAAGGGGTACCTTGCCGCCATACATTTTCCACCATGCATCTACAACAAAATTACAAGTAAAATTTTAAATAAAAATAAAAAAAAAATGGAATTTGAAGAGACAATGAAATTTAAAACAAAGTTACAAACTAAAAAATACCTGGCATTTTAATCGTCTTATCAGTGACAACCATCTCAAAGCCAAATGTGCCACCTGCCATCGTATATGTCTCAATTTGTTTAGAGATCTCTATACGTTGTTCTGGAGATCGCACCATCTTCTGGACACAGGATAAGAATCCATCTATGATCTCAGCATCAAAATCAAACCCACATGTGTAAGAAAATGCAGGGTTCAGGAAAAGCCCAGCAGCATGAATGGGACGATGGAGTGTGTTGTTCTATCACTCATCAATCACTCCCCATAGGAGTTGTCTCTGAAACCCATCATCTCCCTTACCATCATAGTAGGCCCAAATGGCTTCTTTGGCCCTGTCCATGGCCTCATACAAATAGCCCATTGCGGGCTTCTCACCATCAACCAACCGGAAAACCTTTACCAAAGGTTCAGTAACGACTCACACCTCTTGCATTCCCGCCCAGAAGTCTTCTTGGTATGAAATTAGTCTGCATACGGCCTCTCCCTTTGGTTTGCGGCTCATTGGCAAAACACGCCACTCCTCTAAAAGAAACATTCTCTTCACATCCCACATAGCATTCAAGAGGGATTGAAGAGATTTGGAACTGGTGGCAAACTGTGTAATGGCTGGGCGCACCAACTCTTTGTTGTTGGTGAATCTTCTCATCAAGCTAAGCACAGATGTATGGTTATATATAAATTTTGTAATGCTTTTGGATGAATCAACAATATCTTTGACAAAGAGAATTTTCCCTATGTCCTCCAACATCAAATCAATACAGTGTGCAGCACAAGGTGTCCAAAATAAAGTAGGATGTTTGTCCATAAGCATCCTGCCAGCAGCAACGTAATTTGCAGCATTGTTCGTTATGACTTGGACAACATTTTTTGCACCCACCTCCAAAATAAACACTCTAGCAAATCACATAAAGTTCTTGCATCTTTGATTTGTGCAGATGCATCAACATATTTGATAAACATAGTCCCCTTGGGACAACTAACCAAGAAGTTTATAAGGGTTCTCCCCTTTTGGTCATTCCAACCATCTAACATAACAGTGCATCCTGTTTGTGCCCATGATGCCCTAAAATCCTCCAATCTTTGGGTGCAATCACGCTTTTCATTTTGAAGAATTCGGCCTCTGAAATCATGATAAGAAGGGATTTTGTACCTTGGGCCAACACTTGCAATAGCATCAACAACAGGTTGGAAAAATGGATTATTTCTTACAATGCTGAAAGGAATATCATTCCACATGAGAAATTTTGCCAGCAACTTGTCAGCTTGTTCTTTCTCAGTTCTTTTTAGCGTTGAACTGATAGATGCCTGTGAACCAGGTGTGGTTCGAGGAACAAAAAATGATGTGGCAGCTACCGGATTGGTTGATGCTGCAATAGAACCAGTGCCACTTCCTTCAGTTGACCTTTTTAGTTTCCTTTTGATTTCTTCTTTGGCCTCTCTATTCAGGTCTAAATATTCCAATGCTCTCATGGCTCTTTGGATGAGTTCAGGATTTGTATTTATACAAGGTCCCACATCTTTTCCAGGGATTTGTGCAAGGTGAAACTTCAACCTGTACACCCCCCTGGACATAGAGTGGCCACACAACTTGCAAGTCAAGTTTAGTCTATCATTCAGAGCATCAGGTTCACCATATTCCTAGAAAGGATCCAATTTCCTTGGCATGTTTGTTTTTGAACTTTGAAGTTGCAAACTTGAATGGTGTTTCGATGAAGTTGTGAACCTATGGGAAAATAAGGATTACAATTTAGTATTTACAAAATTACAAGTTACAAATTTACAATTTAGTTTTTTAATTTTTACATTGTACAATGAAAATCCAAGTTACCCAACCAAAAACAACCATTCCAATGTTCAAACCCAAATTACCCAACCAAATGGCAAATGCCAAAAACAATGAAAAAAACATAAACAATGTTTAAAAACAATGAAAAAAATTGGTTCCCATAGTCATACCAAGTTACCCAATAAAAAACAATGAAGAAATACAAAAGCAATCTTTAAAAACAATGAAAACTAAAAAAAAAATTGGTTCCCATTGTCATACCATGTTACCCAATAAAAAACAATGAAGAAATACAAAAACAATCTTTAAAAACAATGAAAACTAAAAAAAATTGGTGCCTATGGGCCATACCAAGTTACCCAACCCAAAACAATGAAAAAATACAAAAACACTGTTTTTAAACAATGAAAAAAAAATAAAAAATGATCCACATACCATTTCTATGGAGAAATCGGTCTCCTCCTCTTGATTTTCTCCTCTAAGCACTTGAATTAGCTTCAAATCCTTTTCAGCAACCTCTCCCAGCTCTCCTCTGCCCTTCACGCGCGACTGTGAAAATGATTTCATAAAAAAACCAAAAGAAGCATTATAAAACCTCGTTGCCGAAGACCCCCATGATAATTTCAATTGTTATCGCGATAAATTCATAAAAATCGGACAAAAAAATAACCCGTGATAAATTTGTATAAAAATCGCGATAAAATCGTTTTATCGAAAAAATCGCGATAAAACGATAAAATGGCGATTTTATCGCGATTTTCACAACACTGGTTAGCAGAGCCACTTTGGGGTCTAGTCAGATTCACTAGACCAGCCACACTCCAGGATGCTATTAGCAGGACTTAGGACTTACATGATGCCTTACCCAGGACCCGGACACCTTACCCCCAGAGACACACTTTCCAGCGTAAGGGGAAGGATGTGAGGATTCCACCCCCAAAGGGGAATCCAGGACGAGCGCAAATTGATGATGACGCCAGGAGGGAGTTGAAGAAGAAGCGGCTGTGTTTTATCTGTCAGGAGCCATGGGCACCAGGACACATGTGTGCTGCTGGCAAGGCACACTTTATTGAGGTCTTCTCTGAGAGCAGCGAGGAAGAAGATGAGGAGGATGATGTGGAGGCAGGAGATAGTCATGCCATGCAGTGTCCTTTGCCACCTCCACCACCAGCAGCAGGTGGTGCAGCTTTTGCACCTACTAGAGGGGCCCTTGCAGCATTGCGAGGAGTTCCCAAGTATTTGATGCTGCGCATACAGGGACAATATGTGGCCAGTGAGTATCAGTTTTGGTTGATAGTGGGGCCACCCACAACTTCATTGATGCACAGATGGTTGAGCGGAGAGGTATATCAACAGAGAGCTTCGATGGATTTTCAGTTCTAGTCCCAAGAGATCAGACCATGGTGTGTGCTCGTTATATTCCAGAGTTATCAGTGACGATGGGCACCTACACACTGACTGACCACTTCTTCGTGGTCAATATTCCGGACACCAACATAGTACTGGGTGTTCAGTGGCTTATCACTCTAGGGAAGGTCACGACAGATTGGAAGGCCCTAGAGATGGAGTGGGATGATGAGAAGACAGGGAGGCATGAGAAGGTACGGGGATAGCACACATACCCGCCTTAGACTCTTTCGGCTCATCGGATGGAGGCAGTCTTCCGGAAGGGAGACATAGAGTGGGTAGTAGAGCTATGGGCATCAGAGGCAGGGACCACAGGGCAGACAGTGCACCCAGAGATACAGCCGATCCTTGACCGGTATGCCACAGTATTTGGGGAGTTTCCACCGAGATAGCCACCGGACCAGGGGTTTGAGCACACCATCGAGCTTGAGCAGGGCATACAGGCAGTGATTACTACCCCTTATAGGCATCCCAAAGCCTATAGGGATGAGATTGAGCGGGCCATTCAGGAGTTGCTGGCTCTTAGGCACATTCGGCCAAGCACGAGTCCTTTTGCTTCTTCCGTGGTTTTGGTGAAGAAGAAGGACGGTACATTGAGGATGTGCATTGACTATAGGGCCCTGAACAAGAAAACACTGAAAAATAGGTATCTCATACCCAGGATCGATGAGTTGATGGATGAGTTGAGAGGATCACAGTTCTTCTCAAAGATTGATTTGAGATCTGGGTGCCATCAGATTTGCAAGAGGGAACAGGATATTCCCAAGACCGCCTTTAGGTGTCACTATGGGCACTTTGAGTTCTTGGTGATGCCCTTCGGGCTAACCAACGGCCCCGCTACATTCCAGTCTTGCATGAATCACATCTTCTGTAGTCATTTAAGGAAGTTTGTGTTGGTGTTCTTTGTTCTCATTTATAGTAGGACTTGGGAGGAGCATCTCCAACATATTGAGATAGTATTGCATATCTTGGAGGAGCAGCAGTTCTACGCCAAACTCTCCAAGTGTAAGTTTGGGTTGACGAAGATGTTATACTTGGGACACATCATAGGGGTGGACGAAGTGAGGGTCCATGAGGAGAAGATCAGGGCCATTAGAGATTAGCTAGAGTCGAGGAATATGACAGAACTTCGAAGATTCATTGGCATTTGCACCTACTACCGGAAGTTCGTCAAGAGTTTCTCATAGCTTGCTGCACCCTTGACGAATTTGACGAGGAAGGGGGCATTCATTTGGTCGGATACAACGCAGTAAGCCTTTGATAGGCTCAAGGAGGTTATGAGCAACTGCCTAGTGCTTGCATTGCCAGATTTTTCGAAGCCATTTGTTTTGGAGTGTGATGCGTCGGGAGAGGGGATTGACGCAATATTGATGTAGGAAGGTCACCCTATAGCTTTTGAGAGCCGGAAGCTCCTTCCGCACGAGAGGTTGTATTCTATATACGACGAGGAGATGCTGGCCATCATGCATGCATTGGCCAAGTTCTGGCAATATCTAGTGGGTAACAGGTTCAGTGTGAGGACTAATCACAACAGCCTCAGGTTCTTTTTGGAGCAGAAGCAACTACAGAAGAGGCAGCAGAAGTGAATCAATAATATCCAAGCATATGACTTTGACATTGAGTATGTCGAGGGTAAGAACAACGTGGTAGTAGATGCCCTTTCACGTAGACCAACCACGTTGTCTCTTATGAGCTTGGACACAGACTGGAGGGCTCGACTCTTAGTTGGGTACTCCAAGGACAGATTTGCATGTGAGGTTCTGGATGGGCAGGTGGCGGATGACAGGTACAGGGTGGTCAATAATATCATCTACTACAAGGACTAGATCTTCTTGACTAAGGGGTCTCAGCTCAAGAAGAAGATACTTGAGGCATCACATGATTCACCATTGGCCGGCCATCAGGAGTTTACCAAAACCTACAGGGCCATTAGAGAGAGGTTCTCATGGAAGGGCCTCAAGGAGGACATACTCCAACATGTCCGGGAGTGCGATGTTTGCCAGGGGAACAAGGGGGAGATGAACCATCCCGCAGGATTATTGCAGCCTCTTCCCATTTCGGAGGGGAAATGGGAGTGTATTTCGATGGATTTCATCACAGGGTTGCCCGTGGTACAGGGCAAGGATTGCATCTTTGTCGTCGTTGATTGACTGACAAAGTACTCACACTTTTTCGCCATATCCGCACATTACACAGTAGCATAGGTGGTCGAGCTGTTCTTCAAGGAGATCTTCAGATTACATGGTCTTCCCAAGACCATCACCAATGATAGGGATAGTCGTTTCATGGGCGGATTTTGGCAGGAGCTTTTCCGGTCGGTGGGGACGGAATTGACATCGAGTACCAGTTATCACCCACAGACGGACGAGCAGACAGAGATAGTAAATAAGTGGTTGGAGGGCTACTTGCGTAACTATGTCAGTGGACAGCAGCGAGCATGGCTGAAGTGGTTGCATCTGGGGGAGTACTGCTACAACACTACACATCACATGTCCATTGGTATGTCACCATTCTATGCTTTATATGGATATTATCCTTTATCTTTTGCTAACATGATGTTTGTTGCTAGCAAGGCTCCGAGATCCAAGATTTGGATCCAAGAGAGTCAGGATATTCTCCGAGCTCTCAAGGATAATATGGCTATAGTGCAGAACCAACAAAAGCTGTATGCTGACAGGGATCGGATGGAGAGACAGTTTGAGGTAGGGGACTTGGTCTACCTATGATTACAACCATACCGACAGTTGTCACTAAAGCAGAAGGGGGCTGAGAAGCTCAAGCCCCGCTTTTATGGGCCATACAGGGTGATACGCAAGATTGGACAGGTTGCGTATGAGTTGGCGCTGCCCCAAGGTAGGAAGATTCATAACGTCTTTCATGTATCATGCTTGAAGAAGGCATTGGGACAGCATGTGATAGTGACAGATGAGTTACCACCCACGGATGATGAGGGGCATTTGGTGTTGCAGCCAAAGTCTATTATTGATACCAGGGAGAGGCAGCTACGGAACAGGACAATCTAGGAATTCTTAGTGAGGTGGAAGAATTTGCCGGATGAGGATGCCACTTGGGAGAGTGAGAAAATTTTGCAGCATCCATCACTTCAGTTGCTTGAGGACAAGCAACATTTTGCCAGGGGAGACTGTAATATTCCTAATTAGCCATGGCTAATTGGAATTTTCGATTTTGCTCAATTTTGCCTTCTATAGTTATTTATAAATAAAAGGGTGAGGAAAGGGGAGACATAACTCACTTTTATAATAAAGTCTCTCCCTAGTAGCACAACATTGTAACTTAAAGGGGAACCAAGGGGGCCCAAAGAACCACATAGAGGAGGGGCCCACGCAGACACTTGGAGGGACTGCATAGATGGAGAGGAACACATGGCAAGAGAAGGAGCTACGTTGGAGGAGGTGAAGCTTGGGGATGAGAAAGGCCAACGTTATAAAGGAGAGAGGAGCCTCTTCATTTTGTCATTAGATTATGTGCATCTGAGCTAGTCACTTCGACTTGGAGCACGCTGGCTGTTTAGCCTATCTGTAGCACTGTTTAGTGCATTGAGTGTCTCCGTTTGGAGATCCCACCCTTAGCTGCGGGGGACTTCGAGTGCCTACTCGGGCAAGGTAGTTTTTAGAAATATTTTGCAGTGGGATTGATTTTTGACGTTGAGAGGGAGCTGAGCATTTGAAGACTGTGCAGTCTTGAGAGAGAGGGACGCAGTTCTTCTGGAGGTAGTTCTGGATTGGGGGTTTTGTGGAGGATTTGAGTTGGGAGATTGAGCAAGGAATCAACCCTTGCATATTGGAGGATTTTGGTAGAGTTTCGGGCAGAGTTTTGGAGGATTCTACTCAGTGGCAGTGCAGAGCCTTGAGGGATAGCGTAGATCCCCAAGGGGGTGATTTTTGGGGGTCGGCTATTTCAGAAAAGCTTTTTGGGTTTTTCTGTGTTTCTTAAGTAGAGTCTGATTCCAAAGTTTCAGCATTTCTGAAGGAGGAGAACAGCCCCAAATCCTCATTTGATTTCTAGTAGTAGCAGCAGCACAACGGTTCTCTAGCAGCTTGGACGCAGTTTAGAGAGAGGCCATTCCTTTACTATTTTGAGTGTATTTCTTCACTTGCCTTGTGCAAGTCGAGGTGCCATCTTTCCGGTCACCTCCTGTACTCATTCCATTACTCAGTATAATAAAATGGCTTAGCATTTCTCTCTGCATTTCTTGAGTATCCGCTTATATTTCATGTTTACATTATTATATGTTGCACCACTGTTATTTTTATCACTTTGAGCTTCCCGGTTACTATATAATTTGTACGTATTTGGTTGGGGTTTAATGGGGTTTGAGGGAATATCCCTGAAATGGGATATTACATTTGCTAAAGCAGAATTTATGGCAACTAGCACAGCTTCATGCGAAACCATATGGCTTAGGAAATTGCTTGTGAATCTATTCAGGAGAAGGATGGAAGCGACTAGGATTTTGTGTGATAATCAGAGTTGCATCAAACTCTCTGAGAATCCAGTATTTCATGATCGGTTGAAGCACATTGATATCAGGTATCACCTTGTCAGAGACTGTGTACAATGAGGGGCAGTATAGTTGAGGTACACTCCTATAGGAGAATAGGTGGCAAACATCCTCACCAAGGCTCTTGGAAGAACAAAGTTTGTTTATTTCAAGGAGAAGATGGGGTTGATGAAGAATCCATTTCAGTAGCAGAAATGGATAAGTATCAGGAGTTGCAGTGCAATCATTAGCAGTGGCAGTGCTATGGGCAGCATGATGCAGAATGCTGAGAGGGAGCTGCAGTACAGATGTAGCAGCAGTAGTGAAAGTGTCATGGGCAACAATATAGGAAGCAACAATGCAATGGATGTGGGGTAGCAGGCCAAGCATCAGCACAGAAGACCGATGCGGAGGATCAATGTGATGCTTCTATGGTGAAGCATTGCTAGAGCACATTCCTCGCTAAGAGGGAGTGTTGATTTTGGGTAGCATCGAATGTGCTCTAGCCTTGAAATTTGGTGGAGAGGTTAAGTCACATGAGATCTCCAAGACCCAGAAATCGTTTGGAGAAATTCCACCCGGATGAGGAGTTATTAAAATAATTAATATTTTTAAGATGTTCCTAAATCTAAACTCAGGAAAATAAAAATATTAATGGGTATTAATAAAGATAAGGGTGAGAAGCTTATAAGAGACAAGGATCAAGTCTATTTTAATCTTATCCATTGATTAGAGACTTAATCTCGGACATTGATTCATCAACAGGAAAAGTATAAGAGAAGACTTGAGGATCATTTAGACACACACCAACAAATACTTAGTATCGCAAGGAAAATTGATTCTCAAAGAGAAGGAGATCGATTTCAGAGGGAGAGTTACAGGATGGAGAAATAGGAGGGCATCAACAGCAACCAGTGACTGAAGAGGAGGTGATGCAGGGGTATTGGGAGACAACGCAGAGGGAGACGCAGTCCAGGGGAGATGCAACTTTCACGTATGCTGATGCGGAGGTATGCAGAACCACGTAGGGTGACGTAGAGGTGACGTTGAAGTGGGAGAAGGGTCTCCAGGGTGTCAGAAAGTTTCCAAGGGAAAGTCTTAGGTGTTTCTCTTAGTTTCTCTGTAAAATCATTCCTTGTAAAGCGATGGTTGCTGAATATTAATAAATCCTCATCTGCTACACTGGTTTTCCCACATTGGGTTTTTCCCGGGACAATTGTCAAAAAACAACTGTGTTAATGTGATTGGTTCTTGTGCACGTACTTTTCTCTGTGTAATTATGTGATAACTACAGCAGGATTTATTTTAATGTTTGCTGAAGGGATTTCGTAAATAACTTATTGTGAAGAATAAGTAGGTGAAATAAATCAGTTGTTGTAGTAGAATTTTGGGTTAGAAATTTTCACACCCTTCTTCATATGCCCTTTTCCTTTTATTGATTTTTCTTTCTTTTACTACTCAGGCCTCTAAGGGATGAGAACATGATGTGTATGATGTAGCAGTGCTTACCCCCTTAAGGTTGGGCAGTTCATCGCCCATTAGGGGGTGGGAGTTGAGACAATCATGGGTTCCTTAATGATGCAGGGGGCACTCATGGGAGCCCTAGGAACCAGGGTGATGGCCATAATGATAAGGGGTAGAGCTCATGTTTGGCTTTTGCTCGCATGCTAAATTTGTATGTCTCAGCCATCTTTTGCATTTTGTGTTACATTTCCTGTTGTGAGTGGCCAAATTATGCTTTTATCTTTCTTTTTAGCAGCATCAACCTTCGGGGCATCGTTCCAGGCTTGACCCAAAGTGTGGACAAGGGGAGAGGGAGGCTAACACCCTGTGGACCCAATGGAAAAATGTGGACCCGGATGGAAAAAGTGTGAAAAGGGGTTATAATGAGCAGTGGGGAGTGAAATATATGGTGTTGGGAAGCGAGACCACAACCAAAATTAAGGTTTCCCATGTAGTGCCACTTCTACAGCTAGTAGCCAATAGAGGTGACCCCATGAGACTAGGTTACAAGACTAACCACCAAGTTGAGATGAGGGAACAAGAGTGCAGTCTAAACCCATTCTTTCTATTGAATCTCCCCACTAATCTGTGTCCTAAAATGTGCCCAAGAAAAGAAAGCATAAACACCCAATTACATAATGAAAAGTCATACTTTTGAGGTTGGAAGGCCCACCTTCAAACATATGATCATATTAGATGGGCAACAACACAGAATGGCTGGCTTGGGTGGTAGAGAATGGTGGCACATCAAGCTATTTTGTGGTTGCAAGGGGCAGTTGGCTGTCTTATGAAGACAAATCTAGGACAAAATTTCTTGTATAGCGGTCACCCACTGATGGTGGGTAACGGGAACCTTGTAAATATAACACATCTAAAGATAAGCATTTCCAAAACTAGAGAGTTGTCTGCATGTCCACAATATCATACTCATTGGACCCAAATTTCCATGGGGATTCCAAGCATGTTATTAGAACTATCATGCAAAAATTGCTAAATATATATGTAGATTTTCTTGTAGATTCACAAGCTCATGTAATCTACTAAAACAAGAGACAAGAACCTACTTCTACTTTCATCCAGTAGAAGCCAATAGATCGATGAAAAGAATATGAACAAGAGGAAGATAAATCAATGGCACATAACACAATAACTTTATTTGGGGAAAGCCACTGCTCAAAGCCCCGCCTATCTGTATTGCATTAATAAGAAATATGAGTGAAGATACAAAGCTTGCTCTCAATAGAACAACTCCGCACAAGTATGCTCAACTCTCTGCCTCACAAGCCTGCTCTTAGCCAATTTCCATTGACTGCCAAGCCCCTATGCCCTTTCGCAATTCCTAGGATGGATAGCCTGTATTTAAAGGGAATTCATTCTTCCAAAACTGAAATTAGGTCCTCTTCTTGATTACGTGCATGATATTTACAATTCAGTAAATCATACAACTGATAGTACACTGTCCCTGCACTCTAGTCTCAATTGGGTCTTTCTTAGAACTGACATGCATGAGTTTCCGATGAGTGAATCTTCAGTAATTTGGAGTAGCACCTGTGGATGCACCAATGCACTAACTGACTGCTAATCCTCTACTAGTCCAACAAACAGTTTGAACTAGTTTAAATGACTATAACTCAGTAAACCAAATTATCTAATTACAACTCAATCTAAACTCATACTGGACCCCTAAAATTTAAGGAGAACACTTACATGGCTTCCAAATGACTTCCAACTCGAAATTCCAAAGCTAATTAAGTTAATTAAACTTAATTAACTATTTACAAGTTGTTATGAGAATAGAATTCGATTTTTAATTCACAGTTTAATTCAAATACAACTTAAACTGGAATTTCTTGTTGCCATTTCTCAACACTCCCTCTCAACAAGAAAGGGATTATCTGCTACCCCGATCCTGTCTCTGTGAAACTCGAATTTACATCTTGACAATGCCTTTGTCAAAATGTCAGCATCTTGCTCCTCCATGAGAATGTACTCTAACAACATGATCCACCTCAATGCACAATCTCTAAGATGATGATATCGGATATCAATGTGCTTGGACCTATCATGAAAAACTGGATTTTTCAGAGAGTTTGATACAACTCTGATTATCGCAGTAAATCACTGCCAGATCCATCTGTTGACCAAATAGACCAACTTGGATCTTCCTCATCCAGATGGCCTCACATGCTGTCTGACTTGCAGCCATGTACTCTGTCTCTGCCGAATTGAGTGCAATCAATCTCTATTTCCTGCTATACCAAGAAACTGTCATTGACCCAATACTGAAAATCCCTCCATCCGTGAAGCCTTGAAGCTTCACTCCCTCTCTTCGTCTGCACCATGATCTATACTAAGTAATGCCCCTGAGGTTTCTCAATACATGCTTTTCTGCCTTCCAATATAGCTCGGTAGGCCTAACCATCGCTTGACTAAGTTGGTTAACTACATAGCATAAATCCGGTCGTGTGTTCACCAAGTACATGACTGAACCCACAAGCTACCTGTAAATAGTTGCTTCCACTACCTCTCCCGAAGTAGCATCCTCCTTTGTCCAGTTTCCAGCTAGAGGAGTCTCCATAGGCTTGCAGCTCTCCATGAGGAACCTCCTGAGTATCTCATTGGCATATTTGCCTTGAGACATGTTGTCGCGCAGATTGGCACGACAACGCTCAGACTGGGGGCTGTCACTCTGATCCCCGATCCCTCCGTTTAAGCCTGTCTCCCGCGGCTAAGGTAGACCCTGTGAGATGATGAAGACCAACTGTCGACCAGTTGGTTGGGAGACACGAGACACGATAAGATAAGCACTAGATGAATTTGATTTTAGCAGACCAGTGCCTTAAAAGATTGTTATTAAATCGATTACTTGTTAGATGATTATAGAAACATGAAACGTGAACAACAATCATTTGTCATCAGCTA
>APFE031328524.1:90266-101590 GCA_000404065.3 Pinus taeda | reverse complement strand
GAAGATTTAAAAAAGATGAATGCTTCAAACCACCACGAGTTATAAACCATTAACTAGATATCATATTCGTATCTCGATTTGAAACTTCAGATCTCAGCGTGAAAGATATAACATGAAAACAACTGAATCTGGCAAAAAAAAAATTTTCCCACAAAATTTTTATGCCCTTTCAGACAAAGATTAAACTTAAAACAAAATTTAAAATTTAATCTAAAACCCTAAAGGATTTTTTTTTTTTTTTATTTAAATTTTTTATTTTATATTTTTCATGATGAAGACAAATGCTTTCAAATGAAAGAATAAAATATGTGGTAATTTTTCAAGATAGAAAACAAGCAAAGGGCTCAGGAAACCCCCTTTTAAATAAATCTTTTTGATGTCTTATGAGATTGTTGGCTTGAACAACTTGTGGGACCCTTGATATCCTTGGAGGTGACTATTCCCGCCGAAGAAGTCCTCACACTCCAATAGAGCTAGCAACCTATCCCTTGAAAACACAGAAAACACTTGCAAACGAATTGTTAGTGCAAAAGAGACTTGGCATATAAAGACCAAGTTGAGCTTGTCATTGAACCGAGAATGACAAGCTACAACGAGTGTACAAAATATACCAAGCCCAAAGGAGATTTGAGATAGTTGCAAATCTCTCCTCCCTAGACAATAGTGCCTTCAGGCAAATGCACAAAGAAAAACAACTAGATAGCAAATGAAAATCAAATGAATATCAAACGACACATGTATACCTCATGTACCAAAGCATGCACCATAAGAGAAGCTAGTAACCCCAAAGACTTTTATTTATTTATGTGAAAGCTGAGTACAAAATCCAGCAGAGTCTCCGCCAGCCCAATAGCTCTTTCTATCCTTTAAATAAGAGCCCAAGGCTCATATAAATAGGAAAATGGGAGATGATCCCAAGGAAAATTCCCATGACAAGTGGCACAATGGTGAAGATCTCAATGCTTCAAGTCAAGTTCCAAGTGGCTGATATAACTGTTTAATTGCTGAAGATAACTGTTGAGTTATAAACATGTGGCTGCCATGTGTGAAGTATTGCTGATCTAACTGCCTAGTAGCTGTACGTAGATTGGTCGCCTCTTTAACTGCTGGTTGAACTATTGTTGTATTGCTGTGCGAGTGGCTGTTGGGACTGCCAACGTAAATACTGCCTTTTAAATTGCTGGAAATATATTGAGTGGGCCAGCGTGTATGTACGATGTGCTGCCCACATGAATGCTGGAATATATGCTTTAAACTGCTATGAAACATGTGTTAACTGCTGTATACACACATGACTGCTGTACATAAACTCCTGTTTTGACCTGCGTATATACCTGCTGGAGTGGCCCACGTAATGCTGTGTATTGAACACGTGTATTCGCTGATGTGTTAACTTACGTACGGACTGCCTGTTGATGAGCTGCGTAGATTGGCTGTGAGTAAACATGCGTATGGGCTGGCTTGTAATGTGCTGTTGGCTGAGCACGTAAACATGCTGTAATATCCACCTTTGACTGTCGTACGAACTTTGACTTGGAGCTGTACGTATTTTACATGGATGGCTGAGGTGGGGTGGGTCCCCTATCCACTCACTAATTTTAACCTTATGATTTCTCAGCCTTTGAAAATAAATCAAAGTTATAAAAAATTCCATTGCCTCAACGTGGTGCCTTTGACTTTGACTTTTTGTTGACTTTCTTTGACTTTAGTTGAAATTTTATGTGGTGGGCCCCACATTGCTTGCCACATCACCCTTGATCCTCTGCTTGACTTCCAAGTCAAAATTTGACTCATTTTGACTTTGGAAAAATTTATAAATTTTTCCAATTATTCATTTTTTTTGAATTTCTTCTTCATTTTTGCCATCGTCACTTGAAAAATCGCCTTTTGAGGGACTCTGAGTCATTTTTTGACCCCCGAAGTAGGCTCTAGGAGAACGCTGGGCCTCTGAGAATGAAGTTCGACTGGTCATACGCCCCAGACATCTCCTAAGGCCACTTATTTATGCCTTTACATAAAAAATAATTAAAAAATCCCGTTTTGCGGGAAATTTTTAACTATTAAAAAATCCTACTTAGATCTAGCCAAATTCCACGAAACTTTATGTGTGATCTAGTATGGTAATATACATCGACCCTAGACACTAAGATGTGTCAGGGGCTCAATCTTCAAACCGTCACCTCGGCTTTGGGGTGTGCACAAGTGAAAAAATCCAGAGAATTATCCGCCTCTGAGAAAGAAGGGAAAAGAAGAGATAATTAACCGGATAAAAAAAACACTCCAAGGTGTACTCGTTTGCTGATCGAGTCCCACATCCTAGGCCTGTTACAAATTCAAGAAAATCATCATACTAGCATCACTTATTACAATTCCCCGCAGGGTGTGGAATCTGGGTACGAAGAAGAAAGATGATGAGAAGATAGAAGGAGAGTTAAAAAACTCTGCTGACTGATGACATCTGATGGTACAAATGTCCTCTGGATCATCCTTGGGCATGGAGTCTTCACATAATCATCAGGTGCTACTCCAGTAGTCAACAAGACACAAACAACTCCCCATCACCTGCCATACTTCCATGCCCAGAAAGTAATGCAGAAGCCCCAAGTCCTTCATCTCGAACTCTCTTGCAAGGTCCTCCTTGCAAGATTTGATTAGCTTATCATCACCTGTCAGTATGAGATCATCAACATAAAGTACAATGATCAAAAGTTTACCTTCCACCACTATGTGGTACAGGTTCGCATCTACTTCACTCTTCGTGAAGCCTAACCCAGTGAAGTAGTTGTCTATCATGTTGTACCAAGCACGAGGTGCTTGGCTCAGCCCATACAACACTCTTTTGAGTTGGCACACATGCGAGTCATGGTCGAAGGTTTCAAAACCTTTACGCTGCTCTATGTACACCTCTTCCTCAATTGTGCCATTAAGGAAGGTTGTCTTCACATCCATCCGATGTATCTTCCAACCCATCTGTGCTGATAGTGCCAATATAGATTTGATCGACGAGTATCTTGCAACAACAACAAAGGTATCATCATAGTCAATCCCCTCTACAAGTGAAAATCCACGGGCCACAAATTTAGCCTTATGCTTCTCCACACTACCATCTGCAGCTTGCTTTACCTTGTAAAGCCAACGGGAGCCCACCACAGACTTATCCTCCGGTCTTGGGACCACATCCCAAACACAGTTACGAACTATGGAGTCATACTCCTCCACCATGGCATCAACCCAAATCAGTTGCTGCATTGCTTCCTCGAAGGAAGATGGCTCTGTCACAACACATCCACTCGTAAGAGCCATGTATTCAGTGTACCTTTCAGGTGACCCCCTCTATCTGCGTTGTGATGTTGGTGCTCCCACATTCTCTCTAGCATCCAACAACAATCTATTTGCCTCTCTAGTACGCTTTCTCCCATCTCTGGAAGACTCTGCTTGAGTGGATGTTGACATCCACTCTCGGATCCTCTACATGTGGCTGCTCCACATCAATCTGAAGTTCCTCAACCATAGGAGCTAGAAGCTCCTCAACCACATGTAGTTGAAGCTCCCTCTCAAGGGAAACACACATGGCCTTCTCATCAAATCTAACATCCCTGTGAACCACTGTCATCCTGCTGGTCGGCAAGTACACTTGATAGTTGTGAGGTGTATCACTGTACCCCACAAATATCCCCAACTCAGCTGTCAGCCCAAGCTCCTTCTGTGCATCTTTGGTCACATGGAAATATACTGATAACCCAACAATACTGAAGTGACCAACATTTGGCCTCTTACCGGAATAAGCCTCCTTTGGTGTCTTCATCCCAACTGTCCGATGTGGGCTATCGTTTTGAACATAAACCCTTACGTTGCATGCCTCAACCCACAAGTGTGGTGGGAGACCCTAATCATGCAACATCGCCCTCGTTGCCCCTACTATGCTTTTGTTCTTCCTCTCAGCCACCCCATTTCGCTGAGGGTTATGGGGTGTCATCAACTCCTGTTTAATCCCTTCCGCTGCACAGAAGTTCTTAAACTCATTTGAAACATACTCACCATTGTTATCACTTTGTAGAGCTTTAACCTTCTTGCCCATCTCTTTCTCCACCAATGATTTAAACTCACAAAACTTTGTAAAGGTTTGATCCTTTTTTTGCATAAAAAATATCCAACATTTTCGAGAAAATTCATCAACAAATATAGCATAATACCTGTGTTTGGTCGTGGATGTTGTCGAGAATGGTCCAAACACATCTAAATGGACTCACTCTAGAATAGCCTCTGATCGACTATATCTGTCGTGAAAGGAAGACTTGGTGTATTTACCCAAAGTACACCCTTGCATGTATAAACTTGCTCTAGTGTACCTTTGGGCAAACCAATGGAGATCTGTTGCATGATCTTCAAAGCCCCATGATGCAAGTGACCCAATCAACTGTGCCACAACTCACCAATGTCTCGACTCTGCACCATCTTTGCTTTCGTGCTCAAAGCAGCAAAATCCTCTACCTCTAGCTTATAGCGATTCTTCACCCAAATCCCTATCTTCTTTACCTGACCCGTGGCTATGTGTTGAAAGAACGCCTTTCCTTTTGAGAAGATCACTCCATAGCCTCTATCCTCAAGCATGACAATGGATACCAAGTTCTTCTTCAGCCCGGGCACATACATAACATTCTTCAAGGTGAGTGGAGCCCCATGCTCCCTCTGAAAAGTAACCATGCCCAATCCAGTAGCACTATACCTCCCGTCGTCACCCATCTCAATATGCATTTGGAGATCTTTCTCCTCCAGGTCATTGAATAACTCCTTGTCGCCAGTAATGTGGAATGAATCTCCACTGTCTAAGTACCATACACTTCCCATCATTCATGACACCATGCATGCAATGAGGGAAAAGTCCAATTCGAATTGAGAGGCCAAAGCCTCACCCACCACTCCTCCTGAGGACTTCTTCTTGGACTTCTTGAGTGGACAATTTGTAGCAAAATGGCCCAATTCATGACAATGAAAGCACTTAACTTTCGTCATGTCTTTCTTCTTACCTCCATGGCAAGAATCCAATTTGGAATGGGAAGCTTTCCCTTTTCCCTTCTTCACCTTAATAGCTAAGGCATAGTTCTTTTCATCATTAGTCTTTGATGAAGAGCCATCCTTAGTGTTCCTTCTGCATCAAATTCGACCACAGTCGGTCCCAATTTGGCATCTTCTCCCGACCATTGACAGAGACCTGATAACTATGCCAACTCTTTGGGAGTCCCAAAAGAGCAAGACTCACCATATCATCCTCGGCAACCGTGATTCCAACACTTCCAAGTTCATCACGACATTGAGTGAACTTGGTCAAGTATTTTAGAATAGTCTCACCTTTCTCCATGTTGATTTTTCAAAGTTTGTCCTTCAGTGCCAATTTCCTTTGGTCATTGTTGTTCTCATACAAGTTTGTCATTGCTTTCCACATAGCATAAAAAGTTTCCTTGCCATGGAGACTCGAGACAAGGTGGTCTCGAACTCCCTCATGTATTATCCGCCTTGCCTTCGCCACACACTTCTTCCATTTGGCCAGATTCTATGCATCCGATGTTGCTGGCTTAGGAATGTCTTGATCAACGAATTCCTTCAAGCCATTATTCTCCAATACAACCTCCATTTTGTCCCTCTAGACTATATAATTTGAGTTTCCTTCCAAGGCATACTCAAGCCATAAATCATAGAACGCTATCTACTGATACTAAAGTATGTATTGCAAATTCGAATTTCACTTGTAACCGAAAGCTAAAAACCTTGAAATCTCTTCTAGTATACTATCTTCGGCTCCGATACCACGTAGATATCCCTGTAGATTCACAAGCTTATGTAATCTATTAAAATAAGAGACAAGAATCTATTTCTACTTTCAACTACCGAAAGCCAATAGATCGATGAAAATAATATGAACAAGAAGAAGATAAATCAATGGCACATAACATAATAAGTTTATCTGGGGAAAGCCACTGCTCAAAACCCCGCCTATCTATATTGCATTAATCAGAAATATGAGTGAAGATACAAAGTTTGTTCTCACTAGAACAATTCCGCACAAGTATGCTCAACTCTCTGCCTCACAAGCCCACTCTTAGCCAACACTTAGCCAATTTTCACTGCCTGCGAAGCCCCTATTTCCTTTCTCAATTCCTAGGATGAATAACCCATATTTAAAGGGAATTCATGCTTCCAAAACTGCGCAATCCTAATTAGGTCCTGTTCCTGAATGCATGCATGATATTTACAACTCAGTAAATCATACAACTGATAGTACATTGTTCCTGCACGCTAGTCTCAACTTGGTCTTTTCAGAACTGACATGCATGAGTTTTCGATGAGTGAATCTTCAGTTATCTGGAGTAGCACCCGTGGATGTACCAATGCACTAACTGACTGCTAATCCTCTACTAATTCAACAAACAGTTAGAACTAGTTTAAATGACTATAACTCAATAAACCGAATTATCTAATTACAACTCAATCTAAACTCATACTGGACCTCTAAAATTTAGGGAGAACACTTACATGACTTCCAAAAGTTTTCCAACTCGAAATTCCTAAGCTAATTAAGTTCATTAAACTTAATTAACTATTTACAAGTTGCTATGAGAATAGAGTTCGATTTTTAATTCAAGGGCTAATTAAACTGGAATTTCTTGTTGTCATTTCTCAATGTGAAATTTATGAATCTACACATTAGAAATCCTACTCCAATCACTGGTTTATCATCTCTTACTTGTTTTTACATTCAACAAGTTATTTAATTATTTAAATAGTCATGAAAACACTATTGCAGATTACACATACATACAGATCATGAACTAAAATAGAATGAGACAAATACACAAGCGACACCGTTCTATTTGGACAATCGTCCCCAGAAAAACCCAATTCGAGAAAACTGATGCAACATATAGAGGGTTTGTATTATTAAGCAAGTAGAATCTAAGTACAACAGGTGGCCTCTCACAATGGCTAACCTTTCAGAGATATTACGGCAACAAGAAATACATATGAGGGTTTACCTCATTCTCCAACTCTCAACTGATCCATTGAATCGCTGACTCCAACAAGCACTGCGAAAATCCCAACACAATCTTCTTTGTGTGGGTCAGTGTCTTCCATCTGGGAGACTGTGTCACTTCTCGGCTAGATCGATTTGCCCTCAGAAGCTTTGACTGCAGCCCTCCCAGCTTAGAACATCGAACTCCTAGCAAAATCTCAAACTTCCCTCGATTATCTCACACTGCCACTGCAAGAACCCTCTTGGCCTCGGTCAGCTCTGTGTGAACCCCTTCTTGGGCTGCATAGGCCTTTGCACTGCCTCTTTGATGCTACTGCTGCCTCTTTGCTTGGTACTCGTTGGCTCAGCACTCCCTTCTGATCCAACTCTCTGCTACTGCTCCTCTCACAGCAACTCAGATCACCTATTCGATTTTCTCAGCAAACCTCGCCCTAGATAAATCGAATTCACTAATCACTATGGTGTATCTCCAACTGACCCTCAAGCCTCCTCTTATACTTTTCCTGTTGATGAATCAACGGCCGAGATTAAGCCCCTAATCAACGACTAAGATTAAAACAGACTTGGTCCTCGTCACTTAGAAGTTTCCCACCCATATTCTTATAATACCCATTAATATTTTTATTTTTCTGAGTTTAGACTTAGGAACCCATTAAAAATATTAATTATTTTGATAACTCAGCATCTGGGTGGAATTTCTCCAAACGATTTCTGGGTCTTGGAGATCTCATGTGTTCTAGCCCCTCCACAAAATTTTTGAGCTAGAGCACATCTGATGCTACCCAAAATCAACACTCAACAATATAAATATAACACATGTCAATGAAAACACCCTCATAAGAATCAGTTTTTAGTGGGGAGTCCAGACATGAAATCAGATTTGACATGCAACCATTGCTAAAAATAGAAAAGTCTCACATGTCTATGAAACCATACTCATTGGATCCGTCTTTTAGCATTGAGTCAAAATTTGTGATAAGAATCGACAAGCAAGCACTACTAACAATAGAAAATTCTTGCATCTCACTGGAAAATAGGTTATCAAACTCAGTTTTTTGCAAGGATCCCAAATATACCATTATCTTTGACGAGTCTCCTAGACCAAACTTGCAAAAATAGAAAATGTCATGCATATCATTTGGAGAAGTCTCACTGGAATCCTAAGTTCATATAGACTCTAAATTTGTAATCAATAATACCATGCAAGCCTCAGAACTGTTTTCTAAAATGTTGGAGAATTGCTAAAAATAGCAACTCTTTCCAATCTGTACAAAAACTGTCTAAATAACCATAACCTCACAAAATGCATCCTGCAACTAATGTCCCAAGGAATCAATCCCCACCCCAACAAAAATTGTATCTACATATTTCTCTAAATCTCCAGCCTCATGAAATGTGTTAGTCCTTAAGTTTTAACCCTCCAGATTTGCAAAGGGACGCAAATATTGGGGTTAATAGGTATGCACACATATTGTGTGTACTTGGGTTTATATCCTTTGTAATTTGTATGCCTTGGGTTTACTCATAAGTGAGACCCCTAAATTCTAACTCTATACCCTTGTGTATATGAAATAGTAGGCACTAAAATTAGAAAACCCAGCCAACATCCATTTATTACATAAGACCTAACTTGTGTGAATTTTAGACTATCTAATGAAACTTTTAAATTTAGTATATTTCTTGTAAAAGAGAGTTTAGTTCAGTGTAAGACATATTTCATGTGTCAAGATTGTTTGCATTAATGTGACAATAGAAATTGATTATTCAATATAAATTTCAACTACGTGCTTGACATTTCTTCTTATATTTTTTTCATGAACAGGATGAATGGACAGGTGAACAAAAATTACAATACACTGATGTGCCTGAAGACATAGAACCAGAAAGCATCAGGCCAATGGGAAATTATGCTGTCTCTATAACATGGTCAGATGGATTTGACCAGGTATTTGTTTTCGCTTTTAGTCTACAAGATTTCAAGATGCTCTGATAACAAAACATGTGCAAATTGTACCTTTTATGCTTTTGATGTGTTATATGAGTGAAGTTTGATTAAAAACATCATTATGGTACATCTATGTGAACCACCTTCATTGCTATCTGTGGCTGAAAATTTAGTTCAAATAACTCCTGCACATCCCTGCAACTTTCCTTTTTTTAGCATCACTTGTAGAATAAAGTTCAAGTTTTCCGGCATAGTTTTGAAGAAATGATTGAGGATCATTTGTACACTTTGTTCCTAAACATTTTTATCACATGTTTATTGGGTGTAGTTTGGGTGCATGGAAGCAGAAATGTTAAACCCCACACACATGTATAAATCTTACTTGTGACATGTTCATTATTCATGAACCAATTGTTGCTTGGGGCTGGAAATGTACCATGAATCTCATTCTCACTTACGGGATTGAGTGTGAGATGAGATGTTACATGTTGAAAAAAGACATACCCACTACATATATCTACAATCAATTACTCAAAACTAAGATCCTTTCTTCCAAAGCACTTTTGGGTTATCCTTGAGTATAAAATAATTTTATGGTAAAGTCAGATTGTTGATGGCCAAAAGTAAGGAAGTGTGTTATGGATTTGACAGACATTGATCTATAACATTTATAAATGGGTTCATATACTTACCTTGGTGAAGTTGTGGCAATGCACATGCTCCATGGTTTCTTCCCTTAAAACTGAGAAAAAATAATAATGACAGAGTCCAATGTTTCATCATGAGCCATTATAAATAAGAGTCTTAGGATAAGAGCTAAAACGCAATTACTGTTCTGACAAGAGGTTGGTGCAGTAATAATCTAGACATGAAAGTTACAATGTCATTGTTGAAAATGCAACAAGAAAACCCTGATTTAATTTTCCCTTGAATTAAATTAGGAGAAAAATTGTAATTCCACATCACAAGACAACTTGTACAAGTTAACTAAGTTAATTTGACTTACTTGGTTTAGTTAATTCGAGTTGAGGGTCCAACTTGAATCATGTAGAGTGGCTCCTACTTTATAGGAGTCATGGTTGAGTTTATTTCGAGTTGTAATAAATTAATTCAGTTTAACTGAGTTAAAGTCGGTTAAACTAGTTCCAAATGTTGGAGGAACTAGTAGGAGGTCTAGTAGTGGGGTGCAGCTTCAATGTTCAACTAGTGAATTGATAATTCAGCCATAAATAACTCATGCATGTGCGATCTACGAGTTACCCAGTTGATATTAGAGTTCAAGGGTAGTGTACTATCAGTTGTATAATCATCCAAATTGTATAGGTGGTGCATGCCGTCAAAGGAAGGCCTGTGATGGATTATGCAATTCCAATTGCGAAATTTCTCTAATTAATAGGGGCTAATTCCCAAGGAAACAGCGCAAGGAAATAGGGACTTGGGAAAACAGAAAATTGGTTAAGTATTGGCCAAGGCTTCTTTAGGAAGCTGTGAGACAGATAGTTCCAATTGCGGAATTTCCCTAATTAATAGGGGCTAATTCCCAAGGAAACGGTGCAAGGAAATAGGGACTTGAAAAAACAGAAAATTGGTTAAATATTGGCCAAGGCTTCTTTAGGAAGCTGTGAGACAGATAGAGATAGTGCAGAGGTTGCTCGTGCTTGAGCAAAGCATTGTAATTTTCTCATATTTTATGACTAATGCAATATAAAGATATCAGGGGTTTTTAGCTGTGGTTTTCCCCAAGAAATTATTGTGTAATGTGTTGATTGAATTCTTTCTCTTGTATGCTTAGTGATTTCACGATCGTTAATTGTTTTCGAAGTTGGTAGAGTAGATTCATGTTTATTGTTTTAGTAAATTACAATTAGCAGTTTGAGTCTACAAGGAATTTCTACATGGTACCAAAGCTGAAATCACAATAAAAGAGAAGAAAATGAGTTTGTCTTTGTAGGATCAAATTTACAAAATCAAATCTTCAGAGCTAGCAGGATGGCCTTCTATGGATTGAGACTCAAATATGCTCTTGAGGGTAGTTCGAATTATATTGCTTGGAAGGACAGGATGGAGGCAGTGTTGGAAGATAATGGGTTGAAGAAATTCGTAGACACTAATTGTAGAAATTTTGAATAATAAACACATATTCGATGGAGATTATCCTGATCATGTACTATTGCAGAATACATACACAATACATAAGCTCTTCTACGTTGATCATCAATATAGCAGCATCAATAACAATAAAACATCAAGAGCATGCACACATTAACACAATATGTAACCCGGGGAAATCTTACAGTTGAAAACCCCACACTATCTGTATATTAATGATTGAGAACATGTAACATTACA
>APFE031328524.1:0-84197 GCA_000404065.3 Pinus taeda | reverse complement strand
ATAGTAGTACTATCGATGGACGCATCGCTGTATCTACCGTACTCCCTATGCTAGGATGACCTCCATTGATCTGGGATCAGCATGAGTGGTTTGAGACACTCTCTTGTGATATTGATCTGGGATCAGTATGAGTGGTTTGAGATAGTCTCTTGTGATATTGATCTGGGATCAATAAAACTAACTTCAGGTTAGTAAGAGTGATGTGACACACTCTCTTCAAATGAAACTGACTTCTTGTCAGTAGAGAATGGTATGATACATTCTCAGTCAATTCTTCTTCTTCATGGTTCAGCAGAGCAAAGCTCAGCAGATCAGAGCAGAGAAGAGTAGTGCAAGGCACTGATGGCAGAGATAGTACAGTCATACATATGGATCAGCAGATGGACTTCTCCCTAGTTGAGAGGGAGTGTTAAAATTGGCAACTAGGGCCAAACTCCATGTGGGTCATCTTATTTATGGCAGCTGATATTTTTCTTGGATCCCTGTCATGGAGAGGTTTAGGATTGATCTAAAGATCATCCGATTCCGATAAGCATTTATGAAGATATGAATTTATTTTGATTATGGACAAATTGTCATGTCTATTCAACCTCTACGTTTTAGTATAAATAGAAGAGGACTTGAAGTCATTTGTCACACACACACTCACTCTTTTGATCTCGCTTCACCCTATTTTGGGTTTGATGAAGATGAGAGCTAGAGGGAGTGCCCTAGGGTATGCACTGCCCTAGATCTAAATGCAGTCATGGGAGAATAAGCTCTACGTTTCTCAAAAAGCTAGAAAAGCTAGAACTGCCAGAAAAGATGGAAAAGCCAGAACTGCTGGAAAAGTTAGAATTGCCAGAAAAGCCAAAAAAGTCGAAACTGTCGAAAAAGTCAGAACTGCTGGAAACGCTGAAACTGCCGGAAAAGCCGGAATTGTTAGAAAAGCTGGAAAAGCCAAAACTACTGGAACTGCTGGAAAAGACGGAATTGCCAGAAAAGTCGAAATTGTCTGAACTATTGGAAAAGCTAGAAAAGCCGGAAAAGTTGGAAAAGTCGGAACTGCCGGAAAAGCTAGAAAAGCCGAAACTGCTGGAAAAGGCAGAACTGTAGGCACTGCCAAAAAAGTCGAAAAAGTTGGAACTACCGAAACTGCTGGAAAAGCCGAAACTGCCAGAAAATTCGGAATTGCCGGAAAAGCCAGAAATGTCGGAAAAGCCAGAAATGCCAGAAAAGCCAGAAAAGCTGGAACTGTCGAAAAAGCTGGAACTACTGGAAAATCTGGAAAAGACGAAACTGTTGGAAAAGCTAGAACTGTCGGGACTGCCAGAATTGTTGGGAATAACCGGAACTGTCGAAACTACCGGGAACAACCGAAACTGCCAGAACTGCCTAGAACTGCCAAAATAGCTAGAGCATCTGTCTCTGAAGGAGAGCAGCATGTAAAGGACGACTAACTAACATTAGGACAGTTGTATGGTACTTAGCAACAAATATATCAAGCATGCAATGTTACAGCTAGCATGCAAGGGACAACTAGCATGCAACAACAAGCATGCTAAGGACAACAAGCATGCTAGGGACAACAAGCAAGCAAGGGACAACAAAGAAGCAAGGTGCAGCCAACACATAGGTCAGGATGGAAACATGGTGCAACAATGGCACATAATACAGTACAACAATGGGTACAATCATGACTAATGAAGTGTGATGAGATGCAACATAGTGATGATGGGTGTAGCATGTTGTAGCGCGATGAGGTGCAGCATGATGATGAAATGCAACACAATGATAGGTGAAGGAGTCACCTTGGAGAATTAGTTGAAGTAGCATGTCTTCAACTGATCTCATGTATCATCTTCTTAGAGATGATTTATGCTCTTATCTAGATAAGTCAAAGTGTTGACTTCTGTTGTAAACGTACTATCTCTCTCTCTGCTAAACTATTGAAGAACATATAAGAAGAATTGATCAAGGGTTTCCCCACATTGGTGTTTGTCCCTGGCTAGCACCACATCTTGTGTCCTCTTATCTTGGCTTGTCTTTTGTGATTTATGTTTATGTTTTATCTGCAGTTTACTTTAATGTTGATGTGATTGCTAATCTAGAAAAGATATGGAGCTAACTGTGAAAATTGAAATAAATTGCTTTAAGCATAGGACATACCTAAAATTAACAATGATGAGGAGAAACTATGCCTTGGATGGAAAGGAAAAGAAAGGGAAAGGAAAGAAATTCCAATCTAAAGGGGATTCCAGTCAAGGCAACAAGAAGAAGGACTTGTCGAAGATTACATTTTTTCACTGTCATGAGCTGGTACACTATGCCACAAAGTGTTTGCACAAGAAGGCTGGCAAGAAGCCCTCAGGAGGAGCGGCAAGTGTAGCTCTAGCTACACAATTCGAGTTGGATTTCACACTCATTGCATGCATGGTGACATCGATGATGGGTAGTGTGTGGTATCTGGATAGTGGAGCCTCATTCCATATGACGGGCAACAAAGAATTTTTCAGTGACTTGGAGGAGAAGGACCTCTAAATTCACATCGAGGTGGGAGATGACGAAAGGTATAGCACGAACGACATCAGTACTGTCACTTTTCAAAGGGAGTCTGGTTCTCCTCTCACATTAAAAGATGTCATGTATGTTCCAAGTCTAAGGAAGAATTTAGTTTCATTTGCTATGTTGGAAGACCGTGGCTACGATGTGATATTTAGCAAAGGAAAGGCTTTCCTTCATCACATAGCCATGGAAAAAGTGAAGACGATCGAGGTTTGGGTGAAGAACCTCTACAAATTGGATGTAGAAGACTGTGCTGCCTTGAGCATGAAAGCAAAGAAAGTGCAAAGCTGAGACATCAACGAATTATGGCATAGAATACTTGGCCATTTGCACCATGGAGATTTGAAGATCATGCAACGAATTTCTACAGGACTTCCCAAGGGTGCACTAGAGCAGCGAGATACATGTAAAGGGTGTACATTAGGGAAGTACACCAAAGCCACCTTTCATGATAAGGAGAGTTGAGCACAAATGATCCTCGAAAGAGTTCACTCAGATCTGTGTGGACCGTTCTCGACAGCCTCCACAGCCAAGCACAGGTATTATGTGATATTTGTAGATGATTTCTCATGTAAGTGCTGGATATTCTTTGTGCAGAAGAAAGACCAGACATTCTCACAATTTTGTGAATTTAAAGCATTTGTTGAGAAAGACACAGGAAGGAAAGTGAAGGCTCTCAGGGGTGATAACGGTGGAGAATATGTGTCGAATGAGTTCAAGAACTTCTGTGCATTAGAAGGCATTCGACGAGAGTTAATAGTACCCCATAATCCACAATAGAATGGGGTTGTTGAAAGGAATAACAAAAGTATTATGGGAGATGCACGATCGATTTTGCATGATCAAGGCCTAACATTGCACTTGTGCGCTGAAGCATGCAACATAGTGTTATATGTGCAGAACACGAGTCCTCATTAGATTCTTGGGATGAGTACACCAGAAGAAGATTTTTCAGGTAAGAAACCATATTTCCCACACTTCAGGATCTTTGGTTCATCAATTTACTATCATGTTTCCAAGGATGCAAGGAAAAAGCTAGAGCCAACAACAGGGTTGGGCATATTTATGAGGTACACTGATACACCTCACAACTATCGCGTGTGCCTCCCATCTCACAAGATGACAGTTGTTCGTAGAGATGTGAATTTCAATGAAGAGAAGGCCATGAGATGTTCCCTTGAGAGGAAGCTTCAGTTGCATGTAGATGAGGAGCTTTTAGCTCCAAAGGAAGAACCTCAAGATGTTGTGGAGCAGCCACAAGCAAAGGAGCAAAGATTCGAACCACCCACTCATGCAGAGACATCTACAGATGGAAGGAAGCGCACCAGAGAAGCTGACAGATTTATGGATGATGCTAGAGAGAATGTGGGAGCACCCACATCACAGTGCAGGTAGAGGAGGGCACTAGATCGATACACTGGCTACATGGCTCTAATGAGCAAGAGTGTAGAGACTGAGCCATCCTCATTCGAGGAAGGAGTGCAACAACCAATGTGGTTTGATGCCATGGTAGAGGAGTATGACTCCATTATTAGGAACAGTGCTTGGGAAGTTGTCCCAAGGCCATAGGACAAGTCAGTGGTAGATTCCTGGTGGATCTACAAGGTGAAGCAAGCAGCAAATGGGAGTGTCGAGAAACACAAGGCCAAATTTGTGGCCAAGGGGTTCTCTTAGGTCGAGGGAATTGATTATGAGGAGACCTTTGCTCCAGTAGCAAGGGACTCTTCAATCAGATCTATTCTAGCACTTTCAGCGCAGATGGGATGGAAGATACATGAGATGGATGTGAAGACAACTTTCCTCAACGGAGCGATTGAGGAAGAGGTGATTTGAGACATTCGACAGATAGTTGCATGTGTGCAGACTCAAGCAAGTGCTATATGGATTGAAACAAGCACCCTGTACTTGGTACACTAGGATTGGCAACTATTTCACCAATTTAGGCTTCATAAAAGTCAAGAACATGAAAACCTTTAACATATTGTGGTTGAAGGTAAATTATTGATTATAGTATTATATATCGATGATTTAATTTTAATAGGTGATGAGAAGTTGGTCAAATCTTGCAAAGAGGATATTGCAAGAGAATTTGAGATGAAGGACATGGGGCTCATGCATTATTTCCTTGGTATGGAAGTATGGCAAGAAGATGAGGAACTGTTTGTCTCTTAGGGAAAATATGCCAACGAGATACTGAAGAAGTTCCACATGGAGAGCAACAAACCCATTGAGAATCCTCTAGTAGCGAATTGGAGGAAGGAAGATGCTAGTTTAGGCGAAGTGGTAGAGGCTACCATTTACAGGAAGCTTGTGGGTTCACTTATCTACTTGGTGAACACACGATCATGTTGATTTGGGGTAGCATCGGATGTGCTCTAGCCACGAAATTTGGTGGAGAGGTTGGGGCATACGAGATATTCAATACCCAGAAAGGGTTTGGGCAGATTCTAAACAAATTAGAAGATATTAAAATAATTAATATTTTTAATGGAGTCCCTAAGTCTAAACTTAGGGAAAATAAAATATTAATGTTTATTAATATGAATCTGTGTTAAGAGTGGTCCAAAAGACATGGATCAAGCCAAATCTAATCTTAGCCGTTGATTAGGGACTTAATCTTGGTCGTTCATATGTCAACAGGAAAAGTATAAGAGGAGGCTTGAGGGTCATTTGGAGAATACACCAGAGTGATCAGTCATTCTATTCTCTAGAGCGGGGTTTGCTAAGAGAGATAGAATCAGTGATCGGGAGAGCAGCTGAGGGGCATTGAGTATAGAGAAACAAAAAAGGTAGAGATTGTACCGAGAGAGCAGCGCAGCAGCCAAGGAGAGTGATGCAGACCCAGCAAGGGCTCACGTAGGGCCACACAGAGGTAGCCAAGTGTTGCGCAAAGCACTAGAGAGGCCAACATGTTTGACGCAGAGGCCCAAAAAGTTGACACAGGGCCTCCTGGGGCTGATGCAGGCTAAGAACGGCTAATGCAGGGCCAGCGTGAGACAAAGAGGGGTTGACGCAGTCCAAATTGGGTAGATGCTAGGTTTGCAAAGTAGTTTTGTGCTGAGGAGCTGCCGGAAGGATTTTTCGGGGTTTTAGCTAGGAGATTTCTCTCAAATTGTGAGGTATAGCTGTTAAGGAAATTCTCTATTTGGTAGGCCAATTTTGGCACCCAGATTGTACTCTGATATTGCTTAATAAGAAAACCCTCAGATCGCTGCACCAATTTTCCGGCATTCGGTTTTTCCGGGGAAATTGGTCCAAAAATAATGGTGTCATGTGGTGTGTTTGTTCTTGTTTCTCTTAGTTGTTGATTTGTAATATGTTGAGCATGCACTGGTGTTTATTTTCAGTATTTAATTTGTAAATAACTTGTTAAAGAAAAATAACAAGTAGGTAGGAATAAATCAGAAAAAGTGCATGAAGGGTTTCTAAACTAAGTAAACATAGAAACTTCAACATGGTACAGAGCGTGATTGTAGATCACAGGAGGACTAAGAGACATCAGCCGAGAGGAGCAATAGCAGCAGAAAACAGTTGTCTCGAGGTGACAGAAGTTGTTTCTAGCAGCACAGAGGCCAAGAAGTGTGACATAGAGCCAGCCAAAGCCATGCAGAAGAAGCCGGGAATTGCGCAGAGCCTCAGAGAGGCCAGCGTTGCTGATGCAAAGGGCCATAGGGCTGATGCAAGGCATCCCAGGGCTAACGCAGACCCATTTGGGGTGACACAAAGCCAACGTGAGGCAGGAGGGGCTAATGCAGTTCACAGAGAGGCAGTTGCTGGAGTCTAGAAGGGTACAGAAATATTGTAGAGTGGAGCTGGTGAGGCACTGTAGTCAGAATAGTACCTGATAGAGAAGGGCTAGAAAAGTTGTTACCGAGGGGTTTCTAGCCGAGGAACCTGGATCAATAGTGCAGTTGCACAAGACGATCAAAGTAGGGGGCATCGCGACAAGCAGCAGAAGGATTTCCAGGAGGGAAATCAAGACTTAGAGGGAATCTAGAAGAGAACTTCCAGATGGGAAGTAGAGACTCAGAGGAGTTGATCAGAGAACTTCCAAGAGGGAAGTATAGGAGCGTTATAGCACTACACGGGGTAAGAGACTAGGATAGACTAGATGGAGCATCGAACTTCGTATTCTGGAAGGCTAGAATCTTATCAGTGCTTGACATGAATCGTGTCAAGAAGTTTTCCTTGAAGGCTATAGTTATCCTAGTCGACCCTAATGATAACGACAAGTATGAAGAGGCGATGGCAAGGGCCAAGTGCATTATCCTTGACGGGGTCAAGGATCATGTGGTACCGCATATAGCCGAGAAGGAAACGAAAGTTGAGATGTGGGAGGCTTTCAAGAACCTATACTAGCATACTTCTGTGTAGAAAAGAATGTTGCTTGGGAACCAGATGAGGTTGTATCAGATGAAGAAGGGTCAGTCGATTGACACCTTCCTCGGAGGATTGAATGAGATCCGATACTAGTTGACTGCTATAGGAGCGACATCGGATCAGGAACTTATGCCGAGGACAACCCTGAATGCTGTCTTAGAGGATTGGGAAGTGTTTGTCTAGAGTATCCTAGGCAGAGGGACTCTCCCACCTTGGGACGAGATGTGGGCAGCTGTTCGCCAGGAAGAGATCAGACGACAGTCGAAGATAGGTAGAAGCAGCAAAGGTATCAAGGTCAAGCAGGAGGAGGAGGATGTGGCCCTAGCATCTGAGAGAAAGCAGGAGAAGCGAAAGAAGAAAGATCTCTCTAAAATCAAGTGCTTCCACTTGTTGATTTGGGGTAGCATCAGATGTGCTCTAGCCACAAAATTTGGTGGAGAGGTTGGGGCACATGAGTTCTCCAATACCCAGAAAGGGTTTGGGAAGATTCTAAACAGATTAGGAGATATTGAAAAAATTAATATTTTTAATGGAGTCCCTAACTCTAAATTTAGAGAAAATAAAATATTAATGTGTATTACTATGAATCTATGTTAGAATGGTCCAAAAGACATGGATCAAGCTAAATCCAATTTTAGTCGTTGATTAGGGACTTAATCTCAGCCGTTGATATGTCAACAGGAAAAGTATAAGATGAGGCTTGAGGGTCACTTGGAGAACACACCAGAGTGATTAGTCATTCTATTCTCTAGAGCGGGGTTTGCTAAGAGAGATAGAATTAGTGATCAGGAGATGCGGCTGAGGGGCATTTGAGTACAGAGAGACATGGAGGCAGAGATAGTGCCGGGTGAGCAACGCAGTAGCCAAGGAGAGTGATGCAGAGCTAGCCAGGGCTCACGCAAGGCCACGTAGAGCTAGTTGGGAGTTGCACAGAGCCTCAGAGAGGTCAGTGTTGCTGACGCAGAGGGCCAGAGGGCTGATGCAGGGCCTCCCAGGGATGACGTAGACCCATCCGGGGTGACGCCGGGCCAACGTGAGGCAGAGAGGGGCTAACGCAGTCCAGAGAGAGGCTGATGCTGGGGTTTCTGGGGCAGATTGGTGTTGAGTAGCTGCCAGAAGGATTATTCGGGTTTCAGCTAGGAGATTTATCAAAAACTGAGAGGTATTACTGCCAAGGAAATTCTCTATTGGGTAGGCTAGTTTCGACACCCAAATTGTACTCTGATATTGCTTAATAAGAAAACCCTCAGATAGTTGCACCAGTTTTCCACGTTGGTTTTTTTCGGGGACATTAGTCCAAAAATAATGGTGTCATATGGTGTGTTTGTTTCTATTTCTTTTAGTTGTTGATCTATAATATGGTGAGCATGCACTGGTGTTTATTTTCAGTATTTACATTGTAAATAACTTGTTAAGAAAAATAACAAGTAGGTAGGAATAAATCAGATAAAGTGCATGGAGGGTTTCTAACTAAGTAAACTTAGAAACTCCAACACCACTGTGGGGAGATGGGTCATTATGCGACCTAGTGTCCAAGGAAGAAGAGTAAGGGAGAGTCTTCCGAGACTAAGGCAACGCAAGCAAGGGCAAAGAAGGAAGTTTTGACAGACGATGACTATGCCATGAGTGCACATGTGCCACTTAAGGGGAAGTGGGGAGACATCGAGTTGTAGTCAGGTGGACTACAGGCGATGAGGGGCAGGATCCTCGAGGTACCCAACCTCTTGGATTAGACCTTGCTACGGGAGCCCCGAAGAGGAGTAGCAAGACTGGCTGAGTGGGTAGAGACAAATGCGGATGGAGCGGTAGAGAGAGCTATAGTGCAGAAGTCCCGAAACAGCGCGGAGCTAGCAAGCTGTAGTAGTGCGAGAGACACAAGAGTGTTGCATCAGTGCAGGAAGGCACATCGAGGTTTGCAATGGTGCGAGATGCAAGGAGTTGTTGCAGCAGCGCAGAGGTTAGAGAGAGAGAGTACTTGTCAACGGAAAAGGGAGCTTCAGCATCAGTGGGTGTTTCTAGCCCAATAGGGAGGTCAATTGGGAGATCAGTTACTTACTTCTCGGTAACTGCGTTGCAATGCAGCAGTAGGCGGCACGATGCAGCATGATGAGAGGAGGTGCAGTGCAGATGCAGTACTGGGAGAAAGGACTAGCAACAACACGGATGCAGAGGGAGTTGTCATCCAGATGCAGTAGTGGAAGTGGCAGAACCATGGGCAGCAGTACAAGAGGCAGCAATGCAGAGGATGGTGGGCAAGAAAGCCTAGCATCAGCACAGGTACCAATGTCGAATGATTAGAGTAATATTCAGTGAGGGGTATTGCTAGAGCACAATCCTCGCTAAGTGGGAGTGTTGATTTGGGGTAGCATCAGATGTGCTCTAGCCACAAAATTTGGTGGAGAGGTTGGGGCACATGAGATATCTAATACCCAAGAAGGGTTTGGGCATATTCTAAACAGATCAGGAGATATTAAAATAATTAATATTTTTAATGGAATCTCTAAGTCTAAACTTAGGGAAAATAAAATATTAATGTGTATTAATATGAATCCGTGTTGGAGTGGTTCAAAAGACATGGATCAACCCAGATTTAATCTTAGCTGTTGATTAGGGACTTAATCTCGGTCGTTGAGATGTCAAGAGGAAAAGTATACATTTTTGCAACCATACATTCAATTTCACTTTTTTTGGCATAGGGATATCTGTAAGGTCTGATGTTCAGAGGAACACTTCTTGGAATCAAATGAATAGCATGATCCTGATCACGAATAGGTGGGAGACCTTTGGGAGTCTCAAATACCTTGGAATGATTATCCAAGACTTTTTGGAGATCTTGAGAAATAGATGATTTTGATGTGGGAACCTCTAGCGAACATAATTGCGTAATTACGCCTCGTTGTTCTTTCCTTAGAAGCTTTGTCGTTCCATTAGAGCTGATTATCTTTTGTTTCCCTGCAATACCTTTTAATTCAACTTCCTTTCCTTCCAAAGAAAATTTCATGAAAAGTTCTTGAAAATTAAAAGCTATTGTACCCAAGTATTGTAGCCATTGGACTCCTAGTACAACATCAGCACCACCCATTGGAATGGAAAACATTGGGCTATTCAATACATATTCTCCCATGGATAGCTTGATATTATGGCACTTTCCAGAGCAATTTATGGTTCCTCCACTTGCAACCATCACTTGACACTCTAGTGCTGGATATAAGAAGCAATTCAATTCCTTGGCTATCTTACAATGAATAAAATTATGGGTACTTCCCGAATCAATCAACACTATTACATTTTCCTCTTGATATGTCCTTCTATCTTGATAGTTTGAGGAGTGGTAATTCCAACCAATGCATTACAAGATATGGTTGGATTCATTTCTTCTTTCTCTAGGGTTTATACTTGGTGTATATCCTCTTTTTTTGGTGTTTCTTGTTCCTTTTCTTCCTCCTCTTCACAATCTATCTAAAATAATTTCTTCTCAGTACACTTATGACCTTTAGTGTATTTGCTATCACAAGTATAACAAAGCCCTTTTGCTTTTTTTCTTCCAATTGTTGGGGTGTCAACGTTGTAGGTTGTGGATGGCTTGGGGAAACAACACTTACATCCTTATAGTTGTGAGTGGTAGGTTTCCTTGTTGCCATAATTTTGCTTTCCATTTTTCTTTCCAACCTAAATGCCTTCTCCAATGAGTTAGGTTTCCAAAGATGAACCTCATGTTGGATGTTATCCTTTAAAGTTTAAAGTCCCTATGAACATATCAATCCTATGCTTCTCTGGAATATTTTCTACCCTTATATTCAATTTTTGGAAGTCCTCAATGTGCTCCCTCATTGAACCCTTTTGTTTGAGGTTTATCAATTGGCTAAAAAAAATGTTGTTTTTCGTATCCTCATAATGCGCTGTCATTTCTTCCGTAAAAATTTCCTAAGTCACAATTTGTTTACGAGAACACAACGATTGATACCATACAAACTGGTTTGGTTCCAAATATGAAGTTGCAATGCATACCTTTTGTGTGTTTTGCACATTATGGAGATCGAAAAATTGCTCCATCTGTAGTATCCATGTTACGGGATCCTTGCCATTAAACTTCCTCATTTCGATCTTTGGAACATGGTGGGTCTTTATTCCAATGTTAGAGTCTATGAAATCATGATTAATATTTATTTTGTTCTCATCATGAGTTTCCTCTACAACATTTTCACCATTAAGAAGCCTTTCTTGTAGCAACTTTTTCAAACCTTCCTTCAATCCTTCAATGCCTTTCTTCAAATCTTCCATGTTGTCATTCTTCAAATCATGATTAACATTCCTTTTGTTCTCATTATGAGTTTCCTCTCCTACCTTTTTTCCATTAGGAAGCTTTTCTAGTAACAATGTTTTCATACCATCCATCTTAGCTTCCATTCCGTCCATCTTAGTTTCCACGCCATTCATCTTAAATTCCACGCCATTTATCTTAGCTTCTGCTAGCTTTTGTGAGAGTGACATTTGTTGCACTTGGTCTTCCTCTTCTTCATGAGTCATGCTAAAGCTTTTAGATTGTTTACTAGGTGTTTCCATTTTCTTTCTTCGGGGCATCATTACCAATAATAATGTTTCACTATGCCCTTTGAATTCCTTCAAACTAATTTTTCAAACCAAGCTTATGCAAATATTAAAAAAATACACACTTTTTTTCACTTTGTAGGAACTCGATATTGAATCTGATGTATCTCTGTAATTTCCTATCTTCCAATTCTAAAATTGCGACCTGTAGTAGCCCTCTGTGTCCTCTTTCCAATGCTATCAGTCTAATCGAATTTAGATTCTCCAAGAAAGAGTTATGCACAATCTCCCAAGATGACCTAATTATATACTTTTTCAGAAGAGCGAACTTGTATGAAGTGCTACATGTCATTGTTTTGACCTTAGGATCTGAAAAAATACACAGGAAAATACAATCCATCCTCTTTCTGTAACTTCTTACGAAATTTCAATCTGATGCTCAAAGCAAAAGTTATGACTATTTTCCCCAAGTCACCTGTTTGGAATGTAATTCGGGAGTCTGCAAAAAGGCCAACTTCCTCGGATCATATCTCCGCGAATATAGCGCAAAAAGCTCTGAAATTCAGACCCGAGGTTTAGAACAATTTCATCCCAAATGGATTTTTTTTTAGCGTCTGAAACATCGCAGAAAATTTTTTATAGCGAAAATGCCAGAATGACCTGTTTGGAGCAGCGAAACCCTAGAATCCACAACTCTGATACCAAATGTTATGAAACCAACTCACAAAAAGATAGAAAAGATAGATCAATGCCTTATAATTCAGTCTCTTCGAGGGGGCAACCTTCTTTACATTACACAAATGAACAATTCTTGGATGATACAAATGACAAAACCTCCTTTCTATATATAAGAGTCTAAGGGGTCACAATATAACCCAAGCCGACCTAACCATAATAATATAAGGCCACATAAATAACAATAGTGGGCTTCTGGGGTGCATAATAATAACAATATGGGGACGATAGGGTCACAACAATGACAATAAGGAATACAATGACAAAAGTAATGGGGTAATCACTAGTATTATAGGGACCTAATAGTCACTTGGAAGACACCCAAAGTGAGTTTAGAAGTTTGATTTTCTGAAGCAGAGTAGCTGCCGGGAGAATTTCAATAGTGAGATTTTGCAGTGAGGGGCAGGGATAGTATCCAAAGGGAATTCTTCCCGGTCGGAGAATACTCAACAGAGAAGACAAAGGGAGATCTAGTAGTGACAACGCTATTCCAGAGGGGCTGACGGGGAGGCAGTGCGGAAGGCAAGAGGGAGTCTGAAATTTGCAGAGGGAATTCGAGTTTCATAAGCCGGGAGCCAAGGTGTGAGATCGGGAGGCAGAAATCGAATCACCTAGGCAGAATATCGACCAGCGAGAGGATTGATGATGTACCCAATGAGCTTGACGTTGCGCTGACGCAGACACAGCGCAGAGGTAGCTAGAAAAGCTAGCGGCAATCTTTTTGGCGCTGGATCAGCCAAGATTCCCAATGATAATGTGAGGTAACCTCACAAATCTCTCTGTCAAGGTTATTCTCTGTAACTGGATTGTCGGGAAGGCATCCAGAGATGTATTCAAATTTTATTACTGCGTAATAATAAAACCTTCAGATCTGCTGCACTGGTTTTCCCACATTGGGTTTTTTCGGGGGTGTTTGTCCAAAACAACTATGTCATTTGTGTGTATCTTTCTCTATTATTCAGTTTCTTGTTTCAGCATACAATTTAATTGGTGTAGGCTGCAGTATATGCATTTCGATGTTTGCCATAAGAGACTGCAAATATCTTGCTCATGTAAATCTAATAAGTAGGAGAAATATCATCAGTGCTATAGTAGGAATTCCCGGGTTCAAAGGAATTTTCACACTGCCAACTCTGCATTTGCATTGCAATTCCCTCTCAACTTTTGCTATTGCAACTGCAACTACTGTAACTAAGAACCATCCTAAATACTGAATGAAATGTCTCTGTGCTGCATCTATCTCCTGAGCATCTGACTGCTACTAGCCTCTGCGCTATACACTAGGGAATTTTCACTATTGCTGACTCTGCATTGAGCCCCCTGCTTTGTTGTCAATACTAAATTGCACTCCTCAACACCTGACTATAACTAGTCTATAACTGTCACTCTAGAATTTGACTACATCAATTGACACTAATCCATCTTGCTAGTGAATATTGTGGGCCCCTATAGCTAAGTAATGATCCATGAGGAGGACATCTCAATGGGTCATGCCCATTCTCTGCAACTCTGGAACTTTAGCTCCATATCACCTCACCTCACTCCTAAAGGTATAGATGCAAACATGGCAAAATCTTCCTCTAGCCTGGAGGATAGATTGTTTATCTCTATGGATGTTTCCACTTGATCCTGCTTGTCCTTCTTCCTAAGAGGAGGCTGCGTACTATAGTGGCCAAGCTCGCCACACCTGAAGCACTCGACCTTAGATAGGTCCTTCTTCTTCTTCTTCTCCCCTAGTCCCTGGCTAGGACCCTTTGATGCTAGGGCCACAATCTCTTCTTCAGCCTTCATGCCCTTGTTGTTGCTTCTGTTGATGGTATTCTTCAATAGAGCATGCCTCAACTCCTCCTGTTGTAAGTTGGACCACATCCTATCCCATCTAGGTAATGTCTTTGCCCAAGATACTTTGGACAAACACTTGCCACTCCTCTGAGACACTATTCAGTGCCAAATGTACAAGCTCTGTTGGTTGAAGTGCCTGCCCAACGACTACAAGATGATCTTGGACCTCTTGAATCCTGGTGAGGAAGGAGTCTATGCCTTCTCCCTTCATCATCCTGATGCTTCTCAGCTTCTCTTGCAGGAACATCTTCCGTTGCTCAGAATTGTTCTGATATAGTTGGACGAGAGCATCCCACATTTCCTTGGTTGTTCCTTTTTCTGCCACATGTGAGAATACATGGTCCTGGACTCCATCTAGAATGAATCTCTTGGCCTTTGCCATATCCTTCCTGTACTCCTTGAGTTGAGTGGCATCTTGGGGTACTGCTAACACATTGTCCACATAGGCTTTCAAGCCATGTTCATTCAACAAGAAGGACATCATTGCCTTTTAGATGACGAAGTTAGAGGCTCCCTCCAACCTATCCTGATCTCCAAACCCAGTGCCACATCTCTAAATTTGGTCGAAAATATCCTTCTTTCTCTACTTGGCTATTGAATCTTCTATTCGTAGTCCCTTCTGGAGTGAGAAAATCTTCCCACGGCTCTTGTCAATCTGCAACAGGAAAATCGGATTTTTAAAACTCAAAATTCCTTAAGAGAAATTTTCCCTCTGTGTGTGCCTTTCTCTTCCACCAGGTGTTGATTTTGCTACTGCAAACTGCTACAAAACCCTTATGCACCTAAACAAGGAATATTCCCAACGAAAATTACTGAGTTGTTGCTACCTCTGCCTGTTGGAATCATTGAATTTGGCAAGTCAATTTTTTCTGTAAATCTGCATTGAAAAATCGATTTGCCCAACAATTCGAATTGCCTAGCTTAGGTTCGGTGCAACCTCTAGAGATTCTTCCTGTTGCTCCCTCTGAACAATGAATTTTCGCTTTTGCTTCTAAGCTTCCCCATTTGATTAACCTGGCACTGATACCATGTGAAATTTCAAGTCTGAAATCCTATTGCAACAACTGGTATTATTTCTTCTAATTGTTAATTAAATTAGCAGTTTATTGCTACAACAATAACGAAATAAACACACTGCAATCTTCACAAAAGTACTAAGGAAAATAATAGCATTGGAAATTGATAAATATGCTAGCACACATAAAATTGACACAACTATTTTTGGACAAAAGTCTCTGGAAAAACCCAACTTGGGAAAACCGGCGCAGTAGCTTAGGGTTTTAATTATCAAGCAGTAGTGAAATAATATGAGTACAATATGGATTGCAAAAACTGGCTATCCTGCAGAGAAAATACAGGAAAAAATTACCTAAGGGAAATTACCCTTACTCGAGCAATCTCGACACTATCTAAGCTCTAAAAGGCTAGCCATCCAACTTGGCCTGCGAAGCTTTGTGTCACTCTAGAGTTTCCTGCCACACATGTTGCCTGAATTCATTGCCAATCTCGTCGTCCTGCTGATTGGGAAAATGATTCTTTGGCCCTCTAGAAACTCTTCCTAACCTCTAGCACTGAAAATGTCTTCTCCTCGAACAAAATTGAACTGCCCTCTGAAGCTTCTGCATAGCCTCCTGGAGAAAATTTTGGCCTCTCTGCAAAGTACTTGCAAAGTACTTTCCAGATCTGGAAAATCTTCCCCTAGCTTCATTGTTCCTACCCCTCTCTATCTCTTATTCCTTCTTTGGCTCAAACTCTTTTGGAAATGACTGCTGCTCTCTAGAAAATCGAACTCTTCAATGGAATCAATCGCAAATGTATGTTCTCCATCTACCCATCAACTTCTTATAATCTTTTGTTGGACTTCCAATGCTCAAGATTAAAACTTAATCAAGGGCTAAGATCGTACTAGAGTCAATTTGTGTGAGTTTCGAGATGATTCATACCTTATCTCAATTAATACTAATTAATTAACCCCTTTTCCTAAGTTTAGACTTAGGAAATATTAAAAAATAGGTTAATAATCTAATTGAGACACTTCTTGGTGGAATTTCCATAAACGATTTTTGGGTTATGGAGAACTCCTGTGTTTTAGCCTCTCCACAAAGTTTGGAGATTAGAAAACCTATGATGCTACAAAAACTAACATTTTGGCTACTCGAAACCCTTGTGTTAGCCTTTGTGTTGCCTATGCACAAGCTCTACTCGTAGTGCCTTTACAGTTGCTCTGAATTTGGCATTTGGCTCATCTTTGCCTCTGTAAATGATTCGCTTGGACTTCTAAAAATTTCCCCACCACCAACTACTGAATCAACCTCTCCTTCAGCTAAATCAATCTCCCTCTAAAGTTGCATGTGTAGGCCTTGCACAATCTCACTGAGAAAGAAAGAAGCCCTCCTACTGCCGACTCTCCGGCACTGGAAATCCATCGAAAATCATTACTTATGCTCCCTCTCACTTTTGCTTTCCTTCTGGCTTGAACTCTTCTTCCCTGCTCAACCTCTGCAACTGGATAGTTTGATATGCCAAGGAAGTCACTCTCATTTGATGTGTCTATCTCCATCCCCATCGTCCTACTCTTATAATCTCTTGTTGGTGAACCAACGACCATGATTAAATCCCTCAAACTCAATTTGTCTGAGTTTCTAGAGCATTATGACCTTTCCTTAATTAGTTGCTATTAATTAAAAAAACTTCCTAAGTTAGACTGAGGAAAAATTTAAATGATGGCTACTTAATTTAATTAAGGTGTTTCCCAAGCTTATCTCGCGAAGCCTTTTCTGGGTTTTGAAGATCTCATGTTGTTAGCGTCACTGACATAAATCAAGAATAGAATTCTTGTTTGATACTACAAAAACTGATAGTCCTAGGCTAATGAAATTTCACTTTTAATTTAAAAAGTGAAAGAGCCACTAAAGTGACTTTATAAAAATAAAATGGTAAAAAGGTGACAATAGTGGCGAATAAGTTATAAAAAAAGAGAAAATGAGGAGTCTCTTCTCATTCCATTTTTTTGCCATTTGAGAAAAAATAAATTTGGAGAACACGGGTGGGACTACTGCAAATCGATTCCAAACAAAACTCTTGGAGAAGAGTCTATGGCTTTGGAAACCCTACTTCCAGATTGTTAGTTTCAGTGTTGAAGCCATACACCATAGCTAGTTATTGAGCGGAGTCATTCAGATTTTGATATTGTGCTTCAGTGGAGAAGAATATTTGTGGAAGATAATGGAGGTAATAGTGTTAGCAGTTGATTTCATCTTCTAATATGGGTTTTTCTTCATCTCTTGGATAGGTTGTGCATACCCATTAAAGGGAGGAGATTCCAAGCTAAAGAAGGGTCAAGCTTCTTTGCCACAAAGGTCAAAATTATTCTCAATTTGTGGGTCGAAGTTCTAAGGGGATGAATGGGGATCTCTTTATGTGAATGTGAATGTGGGTCGAAGTTCTAAGGGAATCTCAATATTTGAAGGCTTCTTGCTCTAATAATTGATCATATCCATCTTATCAAGCCTTTTGTTTTTCTCTTACTTTTAAAATACCATGGTCAATTACCATGGGTTTCTAAAAACTACGTTAATGTTTTCCACGTAAAAAGTAAAACAAAATCTCTTTATGTGAATGGGGATCTCATGAGATCCCCATGTGTTCTAAGGGGCTAGAACACATGAGATCTCCAAGACCAAGAAATGGGTTGGTGTAATTCCACCTGGATTGTATTTTATTAAAATAATTAATATTTTTAATGGGGTTTCTAGGTTTAAACTTAGGAAAATTAAAATATTAATGGGTATTAATGAAAATATCGGTGATAAGCTTCTAAGAGACGAGGATCAAGTCTAAATTAATCTTAGTTGTTGATTCGAGATTAGATCACAGTCGTTGATATCTCAACAGGAAAAGCATAAAGGAAGACTTGAGAGTCATTTGGAGACACACCGGGCAAATACTCAATAACCTGAGGGAAATCAATTCTCAAGGAATAAAAGTTCGATTTTAGAGGGAGAGTTGCAGGGTGAAGGAAGAGGAATGTATCAGCATCATTCAAAGACTGAGGAGGAGGTGATGCAGTGCATCAGAGGGACAATGCAGAGGTACAACTCTGAGAGGCAGCGTGGCAAGGGATGCAGTCCTCATGCAGAGATGACAAAGTGAAGGCTGGAGGGTCTCTGGGGTGTCAGAATTTCTCCAAAGGGGAGGAGGAAAATTATCTCAGGTGTTTTCTTAGAGGTTTCTCTATGTTCTGCAAAATCATTCCTTGTAAAGAGATTGTTGCTGAAGAATAATAAATAAACCCTCATTTGCTGTATCGATTTTCCTGCATTGGGTTTTTCCAGGGACTATTGCCAAAAAATAACTATGTTGATGTGATTGATTCTTGTGCTTGTATTTCACTATTCTTTTTCTCTATGCCATTACGTGACAACAACAATAGAATTTACTTTGATGTTTACTGAAGGGTTTTGTAAATAACTTATTGTAGAAAATAAGTAGGAGAAATAAATCAGTTACTGCGATAGAATTTCATGTTAGAAATTTTCACATGGTATCAGAGCAGAGGTCGGGCAACAGGATTAGAGAATCTGCAATGAGTCGGGAGCATGATGCTAGAGCAGCAACTCTAAAGGACTCACATAGTTCTCCCAGTATAGAGGAAAGCACAAAGAATATGGATAACGACTATTCTATGTTAGCATCCAGACTGGAAGAAGAAGTCGCTTGCTTGGCAAGTTCTGCTTCCTTTGAGGTTTGGTATATTGATAGTGGAGCTTCTGTGTTTATTTGGGGTGGCATCGGATGTGCTATAGCCACAAAAATTTTTGGAGAGGCTAAAGCACATGATATCTCCAATACCCAGAAATGGTTTGTGCAGATTCTAAACAATTTGGGAGATATTAAAATAATTAATATTTTTTATGGAGCCCCTAAGTCTAAACTTAGGGAAAATAAAATATTAATGTGAATTAATATAAAACTATGTTAGAAGGGTCCAAACGTCATGGATCAAGCCAGAGTTAATCTTAGCCATTGTTTAGGGACCTAATCTCTGTCGTTGAAATGTCAACGAGAAAAGTATAAAAGGAGGCTTGAGGGTCAATTGGAGAATACACCGAGTTGATTAAGAATTTGATTTTCTGGGGCAAGTCTTGCTGAGGAAATCGAAGGAGTGATCAGAGTTGCAGCTGAGGGGCAGTGAATACAGAATCAGAGAGGTAGAGAGGGTGTTGATTTGGGGTAGCATCGGATGTACTCTAGCCACGAAAATTGGTGGAGAGGCTAAGGCACATGAGATCTCTAATACCCAGAAAGGGTTTGGGCAGATTCTAAACCGTTTGGGAGATATTAAAATAATTAATATTTTTAATGGAGTCCATAAGTTTAAACTTAGGGAAATTAAAATATTAATGTGAATTAATATAAAACTATGTTAGAATGGTCCAAAAGTCATGGATCAAGCCAGATCTAATCTTAGTTGTTGATTAGGGACTTAATCTCGGCCATTGATTTGTCAACGAGAAAAGTATAAGAGGCTTGAGGCTCACTTGGAGAACACACCAAGAGATCAAGATTTCGAATTTCTGGGACTGAGTTTGCTGAGAAAGTTGAGAGAGTGATCAGAGTTGCAGTTGAGGGGCAGTGTATACAGAAGCAGAGAGGCAGAGATAGCACTAGGAGGATCAGCACAGTAGCCGAAGAGAGGGATGCAAAAGTAGCCAAGGGTTCACACAAAGCCAGCTAGGGCTCACACAGAGGCAGCCAGGAGTTGCGCAGTGCCTCAGAGGGCCAGCGTGGGTGACACTAAGGGCCAGAGGGTTGACGTAGTGCCTCCAAAGGTTGACACAAGCCAAGCTAGAGTGACGCTGGGCTAACGCTGGGCCAGAGAGAGGCTGACGCAGTCCCTAGAGGCTGACCTTAGGGTTTCGTGGCGTAGATTGGAGCTGTGGAACTGCCAGAGTGTTTATTTGAGGTTTCAACTGGAATATCTGCTTCCAAGTAGAGACATACTACTACCGAGATTTTTTCTCTTTTGGGTGAGCTGGATTTGGCACCCAGATTGTATTCTAAAACTGCTTAATAAATCAAACCCTCAAATAGCTGCACCGTTTTCTCGCATTGGGTTTTTCTATGGACATTAGTCCAAAAACAATGGTATCACTTGTGCGCTTGTTTCTGTTTCCTTTAGTTGATGATCTGTAATGTGTTGAGCAGGTACTTGTATTTATTTCCAGTATTTACATGGTAAATAACTTGTTAATTAATATAACAAGTAGGTAGAAATAAATCAGTAAAGTGCATGAAGGGTTTCTAACGTGTCAGACTTAGATATTCCAACATGGTATCGGAGCATGGTTGCAGATCATAGGAGAACTGAGGACATCAGCCGAACAGAGCAACAACATCAGAAAATAGCTGTCTCGAGTGATAGAAGTTGTTCCTAGTAGAGTAGCAGCAAGGAAGGGGTGACGCAGTGCCTACATCATCCAGATTGAGCCAGGAAGGGGTGACGCAGTGCCACTGTCATCAAGATTGAGCTAGGAAGAGGCAAAGGTAGGCTCACGCAGAGGCCAGGAGGGCTGGTGCAATTGGCTGAGGAGGCTGATTTGCCGGTGTCGGGATTGCGCAGAGCCTAGGAACTCTAACCTTCAGTTTACTGTGGTTTAGAAGGCTGTGGGTAAGTTGCAGAGTGGAGCTGGTGGGGTACTGTAGTTAGGACAGTACCTAACAAGGCAAGGCCAAGGAGGAGGGAGTTGTTGCCGAGGTGTATTTCTAGCCAAAGAATCTAGATCATTGTTGCAGTTGCACAGACGATTGGAGAGGGGCATCTCGACATTGGCAGAAGGGTTTCCAGGAGGGAAATCGAGGCTTAGAGGAGTCATACCGAGAACTTCCAAGAGGGAAGTAGAGGAGCAACGAAATGGCACTACACGGAGTAAGAGACCAGGACAGACTGGATGAAGCCTCAAACTTTTGTAGTCTGGAAGGCCAGAATCTTATCCGTACTAGACAGGAATCGTGTTAAGCACTTTGCCTTAAGGACGACAGCTATCCTAGTTGACCCGACTGATAATGATAGGTACGAGGATGCAATGGCAAGGGCTAAGAGTATCATCCTTGACGGGGTCAAGGATCATATAGTGCCACATATTGCCGAGAAGAACACGACACAGGGGTTGTGGGAGGCCCTAACCAAGTTGTATTAGCATACTTCCGTGCAGAAGAAGATGCTACTAGAAAATCAGTTGCAATCATACTAGATGCAGAAGGGAGAACAGATCAACCCATTCCTCGGTCAATTGAAGGAGATCTGGGGTCAGCTGACTTCCATAGGGGCAATGCCAGATCCGGAATTGATGGTGAGAACAACCCTGAACACAGTTTTAGAAGACTGGGAGGTGTTTGTCCAGAGCATACTAGGCAAGGTGACCCTTCTAGATTGGGAGGAAATGTGGGTTGCTCTTCACTAAGAAGAGATTAGAAGGCTAAGCAAGGCGAGAAGCAATGGCAACGAGATCAGAATCAAGAAGGAGGAGGAGGAGGATGTTGCCCTAGCATCTGAGGGAAAGCAGGAGAAATAGAAGAAGAAGGACCTCTCCAAGGTCAAATGCTTCCACTGTAGGGAGCTGGGTCATTATGCGACTTAGTGTCCAAGGAAGAAGAGTAAGGGACAGGCCTCCGAGACCAAGGCAACGCCAGCAAGGGCAAAGAAGGAAGTGGAGACAGACGATGACTGTGCCATGAGTCACACACGCCACTTGAGCGGAAATGGGGAGACATCTAGTTGTAGTAAGACAGACTATAGGAAATGAGGGGTAGGATCCTTGAGGTACCCAACCTCTCAAATTATACTTTGCTACAGGAGCCCCGAATAGGAGTAGCAGTGTTGGCGGATGTCAGTAGAGACAGATGCGGATGGAGCGAGAGAGGGAGCTATAGTGCAGGATTCCCAGGACATCATGAGGCAGTAGTGCGAGAAGCACGGGAGTGTTGCACCAGTGCAAGATGGCACAGAGAGGTGTGCAACAGTGTGAGATGCACAGAGTTGTTGCAGCATCGCAGAGGTCAGAGAGGGAGCACTTCTCAGTGACAAAGGGAGCTTCAACATCGGGAGTGTTTCTAGCTTAATAAGGATGTTAGAGTTGGGAGATCAATTACTTACTTCTCAGTAACTGGGTTGCAATGCAACAGTTAGCAATGGTAGTGCTATGGGCAGCGTGATGAGAGGGGTTGCAGTGCAGGTGCAGCAGTGGCAGTGGCAGGGCCATGGGCAGCAACACGAATGTAGAGGGAGTTGTAGTACGGATGCAGCAGTGGCAGTGGCAGGGCCATGGGTAGTAGTACAGGATGCAACAGTGCAATGGATGTTTGCCAGCAAGCCTAGTATCATCACAAGGACCGATGTTGGATGATCAGAGTGATGCTCAATGAGGAGTATTACTAGAGCATAGTCCTCACTAAGAGGGAGTGTTGATTTGGGGTAGCATTGGATGTGCTCTAGCCATGAAAATTGGTGGAGAGGCTAAGGAGCATGAGAGCTCCAACACCCGGAAAGGGTTTGGGCAGATTCTAAACAATTTGGGAGATATTGAAATAATTAATATTTTTAATGGAGTCCCTAAGTCTAAACTTAGGGAAATTAAAATATTAATGTGAATTAATATAAAAATGTGTTAGAATGGCCCAAAAGTCATGGACCAAGCCAGATCTAATCTTAGCCATTGATTAGGAACTTAATCTCGATCGTTGATTTGTCAACGAGAAAAGTACAAGAGGAGACTTGAGGGTCACTTGGAGAACACACCAAGAAATCAAGATTTCGACTTTTTGGGGCGAGGTTTGCTAAGAAAGTTGAGAGAGTGATCAGAGTTGCAGCTTGAGGGGTAGTGAATATAGAAGTAGATAGGCAGAGATAGCACTGGGAGGATCAACGTAGTAGCCGGAGAGAGGGACGCAGAAGCAGCCAAGGGTTCACGTAGAGCCAGCCAGGGCTCACACAGAGGCAACCAGGAGCTACGCAGTGCCTCAGATGGCGAGCATGGGTGACGCAGAGGACCAGAGGGCTAACACAGGCCAATCCAGAGTGACGCTAGGCTAACGTTTGGCCAGAGAGAGGTTGACGTAGTCCCTAGAGGCTGAAGCTGGGGTTTCGTGGGGTCGATTGGAGTTATGGAATTGTCAAAGTGTTTATCCAGGGTTTCAGCTGGAATATCTGCTCCGAGTAGAGAGGTACTACTGCCGAGATTTTTTCTCTGTTGGGTGAGCCATATTTGGCACCCAGATTGTATTCTGAAACTGCTTAATATATCAAACCCTTAGATAGCTGCACCGGTGTTCCCGCATTGGGTTTTTCCGGGGACATTAGTCCAAAAACAATGGTGTCACTAGTGCGCTTGTTTCTATTTCCTTCAGTTGATGATCTGTAATGTGTTGAGCATGTACTTGTATTTATTTCTAGTATTTACATGGTAAATAACTTGTTAATTACGAGAACAAGTAGGTAGGAATAAATCAGTAAAGTGCATGAAGGGTTTCTAATGTGTCAACTTAGAAATTCCAATAGAGGCTACTGGGAGCATCAGCGCAGAAGCCGGGAGAGAGGGACGTAGAGCCAGCTTGAGGCCATGCAGAGCCAGTCAGGGCCCATGCAGACGCAGCCAGGAGTTGTGCAGTGCCAAAGAGAGCCAATGTGGGTGATGCAGAGGCTCTAGAGGCTGACGCAGGGCAAGTTGGGGTGACGTTTGGTTGACACAGGGCCAGAGAGGCTAACGCAATCCCTAGAGGCAGACGTTGGAGATTTCGTGGGGCAGATTGGAGCTTAGAGCTGTGGGAATGTTCATCCGGGATTTTAGCCGGAATCTCTGTCTCCCACTGAGAGGTACTACTTCTGAGATCATTCTCTGTTGGGTGAGCTGATTTGGCACCCAGATTGTATTTTGAAACTCCTTAATAATAAAACCCTCAGATAGGTGCACTAGTTTTCTTACATTGGGTTTTTCTGAGGACATTAGTCCAAAAATAACGGTGTCACTTGTGTTCTTGTTTTTCCTTCAGTTGATGATCTGTAATGTGTTCAGCATGTAATTGTATTTATTTTCAGTATTTACATGGTAAATAACTTGTTAATTAAATAGAACAATTAGGCAAAAATAAATCAGAAAGGACATGAAGGATTTCTAAAAGTTAGACATAGAAATTCCAACATTTTGCACACATGACAGGAATACGAGAATGTTTCTCAAGCTATCAAGAAGAACATATGAACTTCCAAATCACCACGGGAAATAAGCCAAAATGTACCCCCATAGGAAGAGGTACTATAGTTTTTCAAACAGAAGCAGGGGATCGGCTTCGAATTACCAATGTGTTGCATGTGCCTGGATTGGGGATGAACTTACTCTTTGTATCTCAGTTACAAAACAAGGGCTATGATGTTTTCTTCATTGGGAAGAAAGTATATGTCAAACATCCAATTTGGAAGAAGAAGGCTCAAATTGGAGTCAGAAGTAACAGACTATATAAGTTACAGCTAGAATCTCCAATGAGACTAATAGGTAGAAGTGGGGAAGAAGATTTGAATGAACTATGGCATAGGAGGATGGGGCACTTACACCATGGGGCTCTAAGAATTCTCAGAAAAACTGTCACAGGAGTTCCAGAATTAAATACTAGATGAGACGATGTATGCAGAGGTTGCATACTAGGCAAGTACGCCAAAGCGGCTTATTCCAGAAGTAACAGTAGGGCAAAGAGTGTTCTAGGATTGATACACTCAGATATCTACGAACCCATGTCCACAAAAGCTTTTAGTGGTGCCGAATACTTCGTCACCTTCATTGATGACCATTCCAGGAAGACTTGGATCTACTTTCTAAAAACCAAGGATGAGGTTTTTGATCGATTCAAAGAGTTTAAAGCTCGGATTGATAATCTGACAGGGAAGAGGATAAAGTGTTGCACTCAGGCATTGGTGGAGAATACATTGATAAGGAATTCACTGATTTCTGCGCAAGGGCAGGCATTAGAAGAGAATGGACGGCTCCATATAATCGGGAGCAGAATGGAGTAGCAAAGAGGAAGAACAGGACTATTGTTGAAGCAACAAGGGCAATGTTGTATGTGCAAAACAGGACTCCTCATGGGGCATGAGGTTAGATTACTCCAAAGAGTATCTTCACCGACAAGAAGCCTGAGGTGAGACATTTTAGAATAATTGGGAGTTTGGCATACTGCCATATACCCAAAGAAAAGAGGAAGAAGTTGGATCAAACTGCAAAAACGAGATATCTTGTGGGATATAGCAAGAACGTTAAGGCATATAGAATCTATCTTCCGAGAAACAGGAAGATCGTAGTATGACGGGATGTAAATTTCATGGAGGACAGAGCTTTTAGGAAATCCCGAGAAATGCCTTCCGAAGAGCAGTCAAAGGATGATCCATTGGTCCAACCACTGCGACCAGCAGAAACCAGCATTAGTATTTCTCCAAAAGACAAGAATCTAGAGGTATCACAGAGAGTGGAGTCTTAGGAGGAGGAGAAAATAGATCTACCCACTACCAGTGGAAGAATGAGATGGGAACTTCGACAGATACTACAGGATGCAGAGGATTTCGTTGGAGCTCCTAGGAATGAGAAAAGGGAGTATAGACAACCAGATAGATACCAAGCCTTGGTGGCTCAGGTTGGAGAACCCTCTAGTTTGTAGGAGGTCATTCAGCATCAAGTATGGGTAGATGCTATGGTGGAGGAATACAGTACCATAATGGTCAATGATGTCTAGGAAGTGGTACCTAGGCCTCAGGACAAGTCAGTTGTAGGTTCGGGATGGATCTACAAGGTCAAATATGCTGCAGATGGCAGTGTGGAAAAATACAAAGCCAGGTTCGTGGCTAAGAGGTATGCTCAGAAGGAAGGGATAAACTACGAAAAAACCTTCGCCCCAGTAGCCAAGTATACTTCTATTAGATCTATAATATCCCTTGCAGCACAGATGGTGTGGGAGATTCACCAGATGGACGTCAACACTGCATTCTTGAAGGGGGTGATAGAAGAAGAAGTATGCATTAAACAACCAGAGGGTTTTGAGACACATGAGAAGAAAACTCATGTATGCAAATTCAAGAAAGCCTTGTATGGGATTAAACGAGCACCTAGAGCATGTTATGGTCGAATTGATGGTTACTTGCAGAAGATGGGATTCGTCCCAACCTCTACTATCTGATTGTAGAGAATGAGACTCTAATTCTGGTGTTATATGTGGATGACCTTTTCCTAACAAGTTCATCCAGGCTCATCAAAGATTGCAAGGAAAACCTAGCTACAGAATTTGACATGAAGGATTTGGGACGAACGCATTATTTTCTGGGATTGGAAGTTTGGGAGCAGAAGGGTGGAATTTTCCTTGGCCAAGGGAGATATGCTACATAAATTTTGAAAAGGTTCAGAATGCAAGACTGTAGACCTATGGCTACTCCAATGATTACCAACTGGAAGAGGATTGATGCGTCTAAAGATAAATAAGTCGATCGCACCTTGTACAGGCAACTCATAGGGTCCCTGATGTATCTGGTCAATACGAGGCTAGACATTTGTTACTTTGTCAACACCCGTAGTCAATTCATGGTGGAACCAAAGAGGGCCCACTGGGCAGTAGCCAAGCATGTTCTAAGATATATACGAGGAACATTCGAGCATGGATTAATGTATACCCGAGGCAATGACATTGGCTAAGTGGGTTCACTGACGCAGATTGGGCTAGGGGTTCAATAGATCGGAAAAGTACCACTGGGTATTGTTTCAACATTAGATCAGGAATGACCTCTTGGTGTAGTAGGAAACAGAAATCTGTAGCTCTGAGCTCAATTGAAATTGAATATATGGCAGCTAACATAGCATCGTGTGAAGCCATATGGCTTAGGAAGTTGCTTGTGAATCTATTCAGGAGAAGGATGGAAGCAACCAATATTTTGTGTGATAATTAGAGTTGCATCAAGCTCTTTGAGAATCTAGTTTTTCATGATTGGTCGAAGCACATTGACATCAGGTGTCACTTTATCAGACATTGTGCCCAGTGAGGGGCAGTGCTGTTACGGTACACTCCGACAGAAGAACAGGGAGCAGGCATTCTCACCAAGGCTCTAAGAAGAGCAAAGTTTTTTATTTTAGGGAGAAGATGGGGATGATTGAGAATCCATTTCAGTAGCACAAGTGGATAGTGCAAGGAGTTGCAGTTTAGCAGTTAGCAGTGGCAATGCTATGGGCAGCATGATGTAGCATATTGAGAGGGAGTTGAAGTATAGATGTAGCCGTGATAGTGGCAATGTCATGAGTAGCAGTACAAGTTGTAGCAGCGCAGTGGACAAGGGGCAGCTGGCCGAGCATCAGCAACGCAGAGGATCGATGTCATGGATCAATGTGATACTTCTGTTGGGAAGTATTGTTAGAGCACATTTCTCACTAAGAGGGACTGTTGATTTTTGGGTAGCATTGGATGTGCTCTAGCTCCGAAATTTTGTGGAGGTGCTAGAACACATGAGATTTCCAAGACCCAGAAATCGTTTGGTGAAATTCCACCCGAATTGTATTTTATTAAAATAATTAATATTTTTAATGGGGTTCCTAAGTCTAAACTTAGGAAAATTAAAATATTAATGGGTATTAATGAAAATATGTGTGAGAAGTTTCTAAGAGACGAGGATCAAGTCTAATTTAATCTTAGCCATTGATTAGAGATTAGATCACAATTGTTGATATCTCAACAGGAAAAGTATAAAGGGAGACTTGAGAGTCATTTGAATTTCGGAGACACACCAGGAAAATACTCAGTAACCCGAGGGAAATCGATTCTCAAAGAATAAACGTTCGATTTCAAAGGGAGAGTTGCAGGGTGAAGGAAGAGGAGGGTATCAGTATCAGTCAGAGACTAAGGAGGAGGTGATGCAGTGCATCAGAGGGACAACTCTGAGAGGAAGCACAACAAGGGACGCGGTCCTCACGCAGAGATGATGCAGAGGTGACGTAGTGAAGGCTGTAGGGTCTCTGGGGTGTTAGAATTTCTCCAAAGGGAGGAGGAAAATTATCTCAGGTGTTTTCTCAGAGGTTTCTCTATGTTCTGCAAAATCATTCCTTGTAAAGAGATTGTTGCTGAAGAATAATAAATAAACCCTCATTTGTTGCACTGGTTTTCCAGCATTGGGTTTCTCCGGGGACTATTGCTCAAAAATAACTGTGTTGATGTGATTGATTCTTGTGCTTGTATTTCACTGTTATTTTTCTCTATGTTATTATGTGACAACTGTAGTAGAATTTACTTTGATGTTTACTAAAGGGTTTTGTAAATAACTTATTGTGGAAAATAAGTAGGATAAATAAATCGGTTACTGTTGTAGAATTTTGTGTTAGAATTTTTCACACAAAACACCTTCCTTGCTAAGAGGGAGTGTTAAAATTGTAGCTTGGATGGGTGTCTCTACATAGGCCTTGTGTCCAGGCACGCAAAAGATACCTCAATAATTAATTATTTTAGCAATTTTTTTCTATGTTTAAACTTGAAAAGCATGATATTTAATTTAATTAGTTATCATTGGCTTCGTAACTCATATTTCTAAAGTTTATAACTTTGGAAATTAATATTTCTTTTCTGACTTGATCAAAGGAAAGTAATAAGATCAAATTTTCGCCTTTGATGTTTTCGTTAAAGATCCCAAGGAGGAAATATGGTTATGAGATAAACTATAAATTGTTAGAATGAGTAAGTGAAGGACACAATTTGGAGATCACATTGACTGAGAGAGAAGAGAGCTGATTTGGGTGAGAAGAAGGAAGGTCAAACAACTAAGAAGAAGGGATTGAGTTTGCATAGAGAGAGGGGCCATGTTCAGGTTGTCATTTGCTGAAGAGAGGGGTCGTGTTCAGGCCATCATTTGTTGAAGACAGGGGTCGTGTTCAAACCGTCATTTGTTGAAGATAAAGGACATGCCTAAGCTGAGTTCAAAGGAGAGAGAGGCTTAGTCTTTAGGGACGAGTTCTCTATTGGAGAAGAGGTCGTGTCCTGGGACGATTTCACTAAAGAAAAGGAGTCATACTCTATTGAAGAGAGGCCATACTTTAGCTATACCATTTCTGAAGCAAGAGGGCTGGTTTTTGTGGTTGTCCTTGTTGTACATTCTCTAGATCTGTTGTTGTAATTATTTATTGAGTATTTTCTCTAAAGCCTAATCAAATCCCTCATTGTTGGTTTTCCCCACACTCGGGTTTTTGAGGGTAAAAAGTGTGTAAAATTTTATGTGCTTGGATTTCTTGTTTCTGCTATGCATAATTTGTTAGCAACCCAACTATGTTAATTGTGCATGGATTTCAGATTTGAGTTTTCTGCATTTTCAGTAAAAAAAAATGGTTATAAAAAAATTTACTAGCAACTTAATCATTTTGTTGGGCTAGAGAAAACTAAAACCATATACTAAACTAGGAACAATTTAGCATTGTAAGATGCACTTTTGAACAATATGGAATATTTTTCAAGGAACTTCAAAAATACATTACAGTACACTAGCATCTCTTCGTGTGATGACTAGGGGAATAATAAGGGAGTTACTGTTGAGAAATATAGGGTATCAATAGTTAGGTGATTTATCTAGTTAGATAATTGCTTGTGAGAGCTTTTTCACTTCTTGATTATAATCTTCTCTTGCTTATGTTATTATAGTGTTCTTTTCATCAAGACAATTCCCAATGCTTGAACAGTAAAGGAAACAAGAGACACAGTGTGTAGGCTGCTAGCGAAGGCCAAAACCTCTCACTCTTTGAGAGGAAAACCCAAACGAATTCTTCTTATAGAAACTACAATTGATGAATACCAAGACCAAGGCCCTTGACCTATTTTCCACTCCAAGACCAAGACGCTAGTTCTTCTTCCACTTCCTTGTTTACTCTTTCTCAATTCCTTCGACTCCACTTAAGCTTCAGATTTCTTATTGTATGAGATCACTTGAGGTCACTGTACTGAATCCTGTGTTCACCTGTAATGACACTGAACTTCTCCTTCTGCAATGAGACCAAAACTTAAGTCACAATCCTTTGTGGTAGCATCGAGACTTCTCCTTGAGCTACTACCGAGACCTTTTTCCTAAGATAGCACTAATATATTTTCTTTGCGATAGCACCGAGACCTTTACTGAGATTTCACCAATAGTATGGCATTTTGGTGAGACTTCATCACTGTGTATATACTACAAACACTTGTTGTACTAGCACTGAAGATAAGATCACCTATCCGAGTTCCTTTACCGAAATACTTATCACTGCAATTGATATCCAAACTTGTCTTTATACTTGTCACTCCAATTTTTATTTGAATCTTAGAGGTAGACTGAAATGTTGACTGTGAGGTAGCACCGAACTTATCTCTGCAATCCTGTACCCTTATCTGAGATCCTTCACCGAACTTGCCTCTGTAATCTATCCGAACTTGTCTCTGCAATTTTAATCATCTGAGTTTCAGAGAGATCCGAACTTGCTTCATGGAGTAGGCCAAGCTTCCTATTTATAGTAGTCTTCCCATGAATATTAGGCGACATGATCTTATAAAGGGTTGTGTCTCCAAATTAGGTGAGCCGACATGAGTTTCCTACTACATCTTGAACCCGACTTGAAGAGGAGTAACTTGTGCTTGTCTTGGAGGGCTATTTGACAATCCTATAGACATATAAATTTGTAATATGCCCAAGAAGGGTTCTTCATACATGACATTGACTCTTTTTGACAAATCCTAAAGGCTCATAATGGGAGCCATCTAAAAATAAAATCCCTTTCTCATGAAACCCATGAGACAAGCATTAATAATTTTATTTTTCTTCTTTACATCATTTACATAAGAATTACAATTACATGTCATTATGAAGACCAAACCTAGTTACACTTTTCAACACTCCCTCGTAACTAGGGAGGTATTCATAATGGTACTTGGTCATTTTCAATCTTAAGAATTTCTCATAGGAAGAATCGGATTGGTAACCCATCTGTATAGCATTATATCAACCAACATTGTCACATAGCAAGGCCTTGACTAACAGCGCTATCTCTCCACAAGATCTGAGCTCAATGCTGATGAGACCAATGATTTATAGACACCCTTATCATTGTCTCTCTTAGAACATACCCCACTCGGGTTCTCAGTGTGTGTTCCATCAAGACTATTCTTATCTTGGATTCTCAGTCCTCAAAGAATATCGGTCCTCTACGACTACTCTTATCTTGGTCATGATCCTCATCATTGGGCAACTATATGGACCTGTTGATGCCTCGAAAATCGTTGCATCAACATCGGGGAAAACCACCCGGTCCGGACCTTAATGCAACTCCTTTTCCGTTTGGGATGGTGGCTCCGACTGGATATAATGGGACCAGTTTCCCAATGATGAATAAAAAGGGGATGGATGAGTGACTGGTTTTCTAATAAGTGATAATGGATGGATGACTTAATCTAAAAAGCGAAAATACAAATAACTATTCTATCCCGGGAAATTTCTATTCTTAAGTGCAACGTTTGATGATCTTTGTTCATCAATAAGCATATAGATGACTCTATTAGATAAACATAGACATTCTTTCATATAATAATTGCTTTGTTCAAATAGTTGAACAAAGTAATTAATAAAACATTGTTATACTTGTCTTTTATATATTACTGATACATGTATGACTAAAAGAAAAGCATCCCGTAAACATCCAATAGTGGAAAGTATAAAGAATGCTGTTGAAACACATGCATATATTCAATAATAGCAAGAGTAATCAAATAACAATTCACATAAAAAGAATGAATTTAGACATAGATAGTAGTACCATATGAGCTGCAAATCATTCCCAACATCAATCGCAATTCGAATTCCTTCTTTCCACTCAGAGATACTTTTAAATAAAGGCAGTAGTGCACATCCACATAAAAGCTTTGTTGTCAAAAATTGGAATAATTGGCCTAGTATTTATAAAAAAATATACCTGAAGTACAGTAGTGCAACTTCAGGTTTAAGTCATATACAAAAACTCAGGACCCTTTCTAAATGCATGAAAGGGTCTATAAATACTTAATTAAACTAACTAACTACAAAATTAAAATGCTATTTAATTGGTATAACTTGATCTTGAATATCTCCTTCACAGCAATTTGGTAGTCGACAGAATGATTCATCACTCTGGCTGTTTTCCCTTTGATCTGAGTTGGCATATCGCTAGCATTGGTTCCACTTCTTGAGGGCGGCTGAGACGAGAATTGCGCTGAGCCGAGTATGTGGCATCGTGTATATTGGGAATGATACACCCGATTGCGTCTGTTAGACACTTGAGGGCAGCTCTCTGGCTGTATGGTTTTACTAGGAACAACCAATAGGTGTCCCAAGTTAAACTTTGAATACCTGTAATCAACCTCCCATTCTTTTCCAGCTCTTGATAACATGATTGCTCCAATGTTTTAGCCGATAGCAATTTACTTGGTGTACATTGAGAGATCATATTAGATAAATAGAGAGTACTGTTAATTAATTCAATCAAATTACTTGTGGATAATTTGCATCTAGAAACTGCTCTCTCTGCCTTCATCAATTGGGACTGCCATTCCAAGAATAGGATTTCTTTATGTGATTCTAGGATTTTAGGCAAATTTGTTGCCTGTCCCTCACTAGTGTCCTGCCAAGTAAGAAAATCTGCTAAGGTCTCATCGGCCTGCTCTAAGTCCTGTCTAGCATCGACTGATTTATCGATTATTGATGCTATTATGTCACACAGGGGTTCAACTTGAGCAATTTTATGACACAATAATCTTATTTGTGTTACCAGTGCCTTATTAATCTGTAGTGCTTCTGCCCTGAAATCAGCAGGTTGCGAAAGGCTCTTGAACTTCTCTATTTGAAGTGATAATTGAGCAATTTGCTCATCTTTTGTCTTTACCATTAGTTCATTCATCGTCTTCAATTTTGCCAATGCTTCCAATAATTCTTTCTGCCTTTGAATCGCGCTTGAATTTACCCTTTGTTTCTCTTCAAGTAGTTGCTTGTCAGTTGATTATTTAACTGTTGCTGAGTTGACAATTGCTGTTCTAATTGTTCTGCTTTCTGTTGTGCCTCCGATAGCTGTGTTTGTAACAAAATGATTGCCTGGTCTTTTTCTTTTAGCAAATTACTCACTTCTGATGCCTTGTCCATGGTGGCTGCCGAATAGGCTCTGGCATACTAGGACAACTTTGTTAGGTCATCGGAAGGATCAAACTCTTCCTTCCAAACTACATTGGTTGTCTCTGTTTGTTCGGGGAACAGGTAAGGTTGATCAATCCTTCTCCTTTTTCGCTGTCGCTTTACTACAGCCCTGTGTTTTGGACTATAAAAGACATCCAATGGAGGTATATCCTTCATTTGCAAAATGATTTGATTCGAAGGATCTTTCAGAATTATTTCTAAGTTTGTACTAGGGGGTAGACCGCTAGTTCCTTCACTTGGAACCTTTTTTGACGTTGTATCCTGTGTATCGGTCGCTTTGGATGTATCGACATCTTTTGAGTTTTCCAGATTACTTATGATTGAGTCGAATTGCTGCCATTCTTGGAGCAATCTTGGGTCAATCTGGGTATCGACATTCACATCCTTGCTGCTCTTATCCTGCTCCTTTTTCTGTTCCTCCTCATGTATTTTATCTTGCTCTTTCCTTCGCGCTTCCTCCTATTCTTTCCTCTGTACTCCTCCTGCTCTTTCCTCTGGAGTTCCTCCTGCTCTTTTCTTTGGACTTCTTCAAAAATTTCTGATGTAGTAGGAGGTTCGTTGGTAAGTCGCTGTTCAGGCTCGTTTGATTGTGTCATCAGGGCAGTAGCAAGTAAATCTAGAGGCAGAGTTTGCAACCTCTGCTGTCTGAGTTTGTTAAATTCTACTAACCCGTCGTCGTGATATCTCATTTTAGCTAATGTTTGAACCTGAAATAATGACTCCGCCGAAGAAAATAGGTCATCAAACTCATCTTCTTTATGTTCAAACTTAGTGAGTTTTGCCTGTTCTAGTACATTATAGACGATTTTCCTTGGATCAAATCGTCTATTAGGAAGAGTGGCGAGATTCAGTATATTTATCTTTTCTTCTTCTTTCTCTGCATGCTTATAGTCATGCAGAGTGTAAACACCACACCTTAGAGGAAAAGGAGGCCAAACTTGCTTCTTTGAATTCCTCATAGTCTTGGTCGCTCCTACGAATGTAAGCTAATATGCTATCTCTCTAGCCAATAGTTTGTCGGGTATGTACAAGGGGAGAACGTGAGGCCTGGCATGGCTGCCGAAAACTCTTATAAATGTAAATTTATCCTCTTCGAACCAATTTCCTAGGGCAATCAAGTCAATCTCTGCTTGCGAGGAAATCTTCGGAGAAGGCTTGTCAAAAATTGCATAGTAAATGGGCAACATAAATCCATTGCAAACTTGATATAGGTGGTGCTTATAATGGGCTTTCCACAACTTCTGGTGATAGATATGAATCGACATGGGGTCCTGTGGAGTCCATCTCCACCCCAGCACAGGAAATTCAGAGTTAAAACAAAGAGTATCTAAGATGTAGGCACTATAATAAAATGGAGGAATACACCTATCAGTAACACGGGTTTTATTTCTGAACTCAAGAATAGCAGTTGCTAACTTATCAGATAATATATTTCCCCAATCCATTATTTTGCTATTGACTGCTGCTTCCATTAAAGGTACCATCTCTATTGAGAATTTTGAGAAATTATGCAACCCCCAAATCCTACACATCATCGCTCGAGCGTAACAATAAGGAGAACATAAGGAATCGACAGAGTACTTACCTGAGGACTCATGCTTGTGTTTGCAGGGTTCTATCTCCATTCCCGTATAGGTGTTGATTCAGTTTCATTTTCATCTCTGAACTTCTCCAGAAATGCTTTGTTATACTTCTTCTCTGGTTCAGGCAAATGGTACATTTGTCTCAAATCATTGGGTTGAAACGAACCAAAGACTCTCCCGTCGATTGTGCAAAATGTTCTGTTTGTAATCGGGATTTCCTCAACTTCCCACCTTACTACATCTGTGTATGGAAGAATTTGCTCTCGAGCTGGTATCTGGTGTAAGTAAGAATCGGCTAGATCCTTTAGGGTAGCCTTGAACTTTCGGTTCGAACCTTCTGTAGCTTGTACTGATACTTCTTGAGGTTCTTCGGCTTCAACCAAATTATAGATGCTCTGCCAACTAGTATTACCGAGACCAAGACATGTAGTGTCTGAGATCAATCCTTTTTTACTTGGTCCCGAATCGGCAGTAGATTGTCCTGTTATTGCGGAAGATGAAGCTGTTCCAAATTTTTTAGATTTCTTCCCCATTTGGCCTAAATTTGCTGCTTCGGAGGAGCTCCAGGAGATAAAATGAACGTAATGCAGAGAATAGCTGGTGCAAACCAAGTATGAAAGAGCTATCTCAATCAATGAATAATGTAGGATTAAAATAATACTGCCGCAGATACAATCTCTGAAGAAATTTTGGCATAACTGCTCCATTAATTGGCCATTTAAACCTGTCAATCATTTAAATGCTCATGATATCGTTTATTCGCCGAATAATCCATTTAAGCGTGGCTTTGATTTTTTGGCGGTTGATCACAAGTGAATCACTATCGGGAATAAAAAGGCTTTTAATAATAATTTAACATAATATACTCAAGCCTTATCAATCCTTTTTGAAATTCGTGCTTAGCTTTATCGCAATCGGAGATCGGAGAAATGCTTGAGTAGTTTCATTTGTGTCATTGCGAAATCCCCGATTGCCGATAGTGATATCGCTAATTCGCATCGGGAGTTTTTCAAAGGGAGCTTTTTGTTGCATTGTATGTTATATTCCCCGATCGCCGATAGCGATATCGCATCGGAGCAAAAAAAGGGGCCTTTTGTTACAATCGCTTACCTTCCCGATATCTGATAGTTATTCGCGCTTGTCGTATCGGGGAAAACCAATGGGTCCTTTTGTTATGCATCCTTTGTTATTGCGATATGCAATCTTGCGATCGCTTTATTGCAATAATAAAGAATTATTCATTTATTATTAGAAGACCGATTTATGTTGACTCAAAAGGTTTATAATGTTTTGTTTCTTTTTGGACCTTTTGAGGAATGATAAGTTGATACTAATTTTATTCATAAATCTAAAAGGGACCCATTTCATATTATAGTTTGAAGGTAAAATTTTATGAAATGGGGGGTTGTTGTACAACACAACAGGACCTTAATACACCTCCAAGCTTATTAAAATAAACTCTTCTCATAATTTCTTACATGTTTTAATTATATTTTGCTTAATGAGATGAGTAAAAGTGAGATGTATGTCTAGTGGTCTAATGTGCATTGATTGCAGGTTTCTGAGAGCAAATCATGGCAATTTTAGGTAATTAAGGGAAAAAACTTGAATGAGACAAGGAGGAGAGATTATAGTAGATAGATCCTCCTCATTAAATCCTCACTAATTCGAATATTCCTCACAATCAAATTACATTAACTCGGAGTTGCAAGCAGCTGAGTCATGGAGATCATGGGCAGTCAAGCCAGTGACAGTTAAGAGCCAGTTCATCTTGAATTTGGGAGCCAAGCCTTCCTAGATTTAAAGAATTTGTTGGAGAATTCAATTCTAAATTGCACGAAATGGGGAAATGGGTACGAGTTTCCAAAATGGGCACAAGTATGAAACGTGACCCCCCCAAATTTTGCAAACGGGGAAACATAATATATATATATATATATATATATATATATATATATATATATATATATATATATCTTAGGACCTCTAAGAAATATGTGCAATCATAAAGCATATATGGTACATTTTAATTTATCACATTATGATTAAATTGTCAATTGTCAATGCATAAACTATAAGTCTCTAAATTTACATCACATTTACTCATGAATGATCACATAATGAAAATAGCAATATCCAAAATCAGCCACAAGAAATTTCTAATTTCTTGTCTTGTGCTTGATTGGGAGTCTCCTCCTACATAGTCGAACGACCTTAGTGCTCTTCTAGATAACCGGATTCGCCCTAAAGGCCCCTCGAATCCTGAATCCAGCGAATCCGACACGATTCGGTCCAGATTCGTGTCCAAATTATATGACATGTCATGTTCGTTTATGACTTGTCGAATCCGAGGTCGTGTCGTGATTTTCACCTGCGTGTCACGATTTTGGGAATCGTGTCCTGTTTCCAGGACTCGCTAAGCTCAGCGCGGGTATGAAAAGGACGTGTTTGCTCATTAATATTTTCATTTGGCAAGTGATTTGTGCTGTTGGCAAGTGGAGAAGGGTTTGCAGCAAGCAGTAGAGCATTCAACAAGGAGAATCGACCACCGGTCCACCAGGTAAGTGCATTTGCAGCATTTCCGATCTCACTGTTTAGTGTTTGTAGAATGCAATTTCTTTCATAAACTAATGAATGGGGTGGTGAACCATTAACAGTTTACATTATGGCCACTCGTGCTGTCCATCAGTTCACCAATTCAAAATGAATTCCAAACTCAATCTTTAAATTGTATCTCGTCATCATTATATCCCAGAACAGTGGACTGTATAGCAAAATGGTCTCCATGCCTCGCTATGCCTTGTAACATTTCCTTAAATAAATTAAGACATGCCTTCGATGCCATCATTGACCAGAATTTTTAAAAAGTGACAACAAAAATTAACCTGGGCATAAGAACGCTGTTACGCTAAATTATTCTGAAGTTTGAACCTAGGGCCAGCTACCCATAATGGACGTAATTCATTTTTCTATCACACACCCCATGTCATTTTGGGTTTTGGAACAATGACTTGACTTGGTAAAACCCAGTGTTCATATCCATTCAAACTACACATTGCCAAGAAGTGCGCTCGTTATGTTTGATATCAGACTTCAGATAACTAACCTATGCTTGAATTTTGAAAGTGAAATATTAATCCGGTTCCATGCTTTTGAAAGTTAACCTGCATGAAACATGCCAGACTGTTCTGAACTTGAATAGCTACAGCCTACCAATTTATAATAGTCCATACCCTAAGGTTGTTATGAATGGGGTCGATTTGTAATGAAATAACTTTATATCTGGATAGTGGAATCTATTTAATTATGTGTATTGTAACCTTGAATTTCTCAGAATACTCTGGCAACCTTGAATTTCCAAAAGACATGCTAAAACTGTCTCTGTTCTAAGACTGGCATTTCACCTCCATTTTTTTGCATTTTTTACAACAATTTGTATATGATTTTTTATTTACAAATTTGTGCATGCTTTGTTCATTTTTTTTACTGGTAACAGTGTTCATGGCTCAATCAAAGGCAGCAATTAGGGGGCAAAGGAAGGGCAAGAATGTCATGGGTAGAGATGCCCCTCCTCCCCCAATATCATCAGAGTCTGCTGCAAGTAATGTTGAGGGAAGAGGACTTAAAGACAATGATAAATATCCATTGTGGAAATATGTCACAAGAGAGGATGGGCCAAACAAGAAGGGAAAGGGAGGAGGCAATGTGCAATGAAATGCAACTTTTGTAACATTTCCTTCAAAAGCACATATTACTGTGTGAAATCACATTTGTTGCCTTTACTTGGTTGTGGGATTGGATCTTGTAGACCTATTACTTCACAAAAGAGAAAAGAATTGGAAAAGGAGGCCAATGTTGGTATGGAACATGTGGCTTCAAAATTAAAAAAGCCCAAGAATGAAGACCCCCTTACATTTTTGAGGAAAGCCACCACCAAATTTCCATTTCAGAGTTCTACTTCTACTGGGGGCTAAGCATAAAAAAGAAGAGCACTTGGTCCAATGGACAAGATTTTCCAAAAAGAGAGACAGAAAGAGCTTGATCTCACCATTTCCTTCTTCTTCTATCAAAACTTCATATCATTTAATATTGCACGTTCACCTTTATTTAAAAAGATGTGCCGAGCTCTAACTCAAGGGGCTCCAGCAGGGTATGTGCCTCCTGGATCAGAAAAGTTGAGAACCACATTGTTGACGAAGGCAATAAAAGAGGTGCAAAAAATGCTTGAGCCTATTGTAGCATCATGGCCAACATCTGGGGTTAGCATTGTTTCTGATGGATGGACAGATCCAGCACGACACCCAATCATCAACTTCATGGTGTCTTCCTTGAATGGTCCGGTTTTCATGAAAGCAGTGGATACACTTGGCGAATACAAGGATGCACAATTTATGGATGAGTTATTTATTAAAGTTGTTGAAGATGTAGGTGTTGATTCTTGTGTGCAAATCATTACAGATAATGCACATGTTTGCAAGGCTACTGGCATGATTGTGGAAGCTAAATATCCACAAGTGTTTTGGACACCTTGCATTGTCCATTCATTGAACTTAGCACTGAAATCCATTACTTCTAATGTGCTTTGGATTAGAAGCATTATTGAGGATGCAAGACATATCCGTAACTTTGTGCGAAATCATACAAATGCCCTCACTATCTACAAGGAGTACATCAATCTATCATTTTTGAAGATTGTTGATACACGGTTTGCATCTTCATTCATGATGTTGAAGAGGTTAAGGGAGGTCAAGACCGCTCTTGCGTTGAGTTTTGGTCTTTTTGGAGAAAGACAGATCAGGCAGCCTCTAAAAGAGTGAAGGACATAGTGTTAGATGATGCTTGGTGGGAGAGGGTAGATCTAATTATTCGGATCATGGACCCTATCATTTCTTTGCTTCGAGTTGCAGATACAGACAACCCATCCTAGGAGAGGTTTATGAGGGATGGGATTCCATGATTGAGTCTGTGAGGAGCATTATTCTACAGAGTGAGTGCCCCGAGTATGAGACATCACCAGAGGCCTTCTGCGATACCATACATGATATTTTTGTCAGCAGATGGGACAAGAATTGTACACCTTTACATTGTTTGGCTCACTCATTGAACCCCAAATACTACAGCCATGAGTGGCTGAATGGTGGACCTTCCCGCAGATTCCTTCCTCACATGGATGGTGAAATCTCACAAGGGAGGAAAGAGGCATTCAGGCGGATTTATCAAGATAGTGCATTGCTTGCTGAGGTGGAGGATGCCTTTGCAAAGTTTTCCACTGGCACTGGTAGATTTGGAGGTTATGATGTGATTAGAGACAAGGGGGCTAAGAAGCCCTATTCTTGGTGGGCAAATATGGGGCAACAAGCCCTTCTCATCAGCAGTTAGCCATGAGGCTCCTCTCTCAGGTGACTTCATCCTCTTGTTGCACAAGGAATTGAAGCACATATGGGAATTTGCATAATGTGAAGAAGAGCAGGCTTGAGCAATCTAGGGCAGAGACAATGGTGTATGTGCACACCAACCTTCGTCTTATTTACAGGCAGAAGGAAGAGTGGTTGAGGGGAAAGATAAAGATGTGGGATGTCTTTCCTGATGATATGGGTCTGGACACCACTGTTGAGTTGGCATTGCCCAACATGGATCTCAATGATCCAGTGCTAGAGCCTGTTAGATTTGATGATTTAGAGGGGTCAACCTCCACACCAGCAGATGTAGAGGTGACTATGGATACAGGGGAGGAGGAGGATGCAGAGGAGAGCAGTGGGGACCATGATGATGAGGACAGTGATGCTGATTCTGATGCTGATTGATGCCTTGAGGCTTGTATTCCTGTAGTTGTTTTATATTTTCTATTTCTATTTGCCATTAGCATTGCACCAACACTACCTATGTAACACATTTTGATTTGATGACTTAATGAGAAAACTACAGCTGTCAATGTGTTTATCTTACTATCTTGTAGTTGTAAGTTGTCTTTCAGTTATGAATTATGAATCATGATTTAAATTTTTAATAGATTTATCATTTATGTGACCAGTGCCACTAACATTTATTTGAATTTTGTATGTACTATGCATGCTAATAGCTATAGATGAAGATCTATGTTTGAAATCAATAAATTTGTATCATTAATTAAAATTTGTGTAAAAAATATGTAAATTTTTTAATATTAATATATATATTATATATATAACGAATCCTATGTGTCCTGTTCTGGGGGGTCAGCGTGTCCGAATCCGACACCACGAATCTTAAATCCTACGTGTCCCAAATCCCCGTGTCAGGTGACTTAGGTGCTCTTGATTAAATACAATTTCCATGCCCTAGTACCCTATGTGCTCTTGATTATTGGGAGTCTCCCCTGCATAGAGGGCTTGGTTCTCTTGATTAAATACAAGTTCCATACCCTAGTACATGAAAAAATCCAATGGAAACATTGCAAACCCCCCAATCCTGAAATCCTGAAAAACAGATAAGCTTGCTGGATTTTGAGTGAGATCTAAAATTCTACTTTCTCCATATGAAATCCAATTAGGGTGAAACCACTCTCAAACATCTTGAGTCATTTCATGGTAATGTTAAAAATTTAAATAAAAGGATGAAAATGAAAAATAAATGAGAATGACACTTTCACTTTAAGAATTTAGCATTAGCATCAACTGCATATCAACACTAGGGACATAGGCTAGAACATTAGGCTGCCCCACTCAAAAAATCCTCTTTCTTATAACTTGAGAGGCATCTAGAAGCATCCAGAAGATATTTTAGTCGCCCAATAAAAAATTAGAAGAAAAAAATTAAAAAATACAAGAAAAAGTCAAGTTAGAAGAGGAAGCTCCACCGTACGGCCTGGAAACGTGTTTCCGGCTGTACTAGCCACGTTTCCTCCTCGAGAAATGAACTAGTACAGCCAGAAACAAGTTTCTGGCCATATGGTACGAGTTTCCTCATTTCCGTTTTGTTTCTAGCCAGAAATGGACCCTTCTCCAATGTTTCTTGTACGAGTTTCCTCGTTTTCGTTTCATTTCTAGCCGAAAATGGACCCTTCTCCAACGTTTCCTGCAACTTAGCTTCAATTGTATAAATAAAGAGGCCTAGAGCTTCATTAGGATTCAAATTTTTTTATGTAAGATCACTAAGCATTTTCGAGTGCAAGTTTGTGGCAAAACATTGTTATGTAATTTTTCTGATATGATGATGAGAATGAGCATTTCCTTGATCCGGCACTGAGTTGACTCAAAGGGATGAAGCTCTTGGGTTAGGGCCCAACCCTAGCAGCAAAGGCTCCTCTTCTTGTACTTGTATGTTTAGGTTATTTCATAGATTAATTGTTGAATTGGTTTTAGCATTATTTCATTGCAAGTAGTGGTAAATTTGATTAGTTTGCTTCCATTTGTGCATAGTTTTAGTAGTAGTTTAGAGAGGAAAAGGAATACCAAAAAGGTCGATAGGAGGTGTATTTGGCCTCACTCCTCCCTTCAAGGACCATGGTTTGAGGGAAAACTCCTATTCAGCCCCAAAAAGACAGAATTCTGATTTCTTATGGAATTTAGGGTTTTCTGCTACTTAGGCTAGCATCTTTTCAGTGTTCAGGATAGATTTCAATTGTCATTTTTGATATCTTCAACTTTGTATTATATATCATGGTGTTTCACAATATTCTACAAGTATTTCCATGCATGACTTGGGAAACTAAATAATGAAATTCTATTTTCTTAAGTTGATTGGAAATCTTTCTTGTTTGACATGATTCATGGATAAATGCCAGTGATGTATGTATTGCAGGAGTTTCAATAGTGCAGGAAGATCTCATTCCAGAAACCCCAACCTAACCTCATCCATCAATGACCATCAAAAGCCACTAAGTTCATCAACAATTCATCATTCCATAAGAACAATTTTCCATGTTTGTTGAGCAAATCCAACCATCTTACAAACTTTGGTTTGAGCTCTGAGGAATTCCTAAGCACCCCCTTGCCTTGTTTCTTCCATAATTCACCTTCCCTAAGCCCTATACCACCTTCCAAATAACTCCTATTGGTCGCAGCTAGATCCTCTAGGAATACAGGGGATCTTGTAGGAGCATTAGGACATCCTGTAGGAAGCATTAGGACATCCTGTAGGATGACCTATAGTAGCCTGTTTTGAGGCCGATTTGTGGAAAAAGCATCCAAGAAGATAGGAGAAGGCCCCTACGTGCCTCCCAAGCCATCTGACCTTTCACCACCATCTCTAACCCACCGGCCACACCACCAAGAAGATTTAGCATTCACATTTTCACAAAAAAGGGACAAAAAGGAAAAAAGAGTTATTGTGTTCATTCACGTGCACAACAGTAGAATGTTTAGTTATTTCAGATTGCATGCCTAGGACAGTTAGGATTACACACATGTTAGCTTAGAATTCTTTTGAAGCAAGATCTCTTAGCAATTAGTTAGATGAGTGGTGTGTTTAAACTTTAAAGCATTGATTTCAGCGTTTCCTTATTGCAGTAGACAATATTTCTGTTCTCCCAATTAGTGCAAAATTCCCCTTTCTTCATTTTTAATCAAACTTCTTCTGAATCAATAGAAGGCTAGTTTGAGAAACCATAGTGGTCTATCGCCAGCTCAGTAGTGACAAAGAGTGGACCCATCGCATCTGCTTGTGTATACAACACTGTCACCTCCAAGTTTGTATGAGCCCCGTGTTGATAAAGTAAAGTTGGTAGCCCCAGGAGTTGCAACATTCTTGCTGCAATACTGGTGCTCATCACTTTTTGGCATCGTTACCGAGGAGGTGTCTGAGTAAGATGTGATTTCTTCTTTCTTTCTTCCATTTCTTATCTCTTTCATTCTTCTATTAGCTTCCTTTCTGCAAGAGTAATTGTAAGTTGCTTTGCTTTCTTTTCCATTCTACAAGTGAGATTTCATTCAGCAGTTAGTATCCATTCAGTTTGTTATTTCAATTCTGGAATTAGTCTCAAAGCTTGAAAAAAACACAAAACAAAACAAAAACACTTCTTTCATGCCTTGTAGGAATAGGGATAACTTAGGAAAATTTCTACCAAATACCCCCACCAGTTCAAACGGCCAACCTTCCCTCTTCTTCGGTGGTTGTGAATTGGAGGACCCCTTAGGCGAACAACCAAAGATTTTTGAAGAGCCTATAGGGGGAAAAGTATAAGGAGAACCCATTCCAATTGACCTAATGACTGAAAATAGAAATGACAGAGGAGATAGAGAAAGAATTTAGGGTGTTTTTCCCATCAGAGAAACCAATGGCGATGCCAAGGTGAAAAACATAAGCCCCTCTGCTCTTCGTCACTTCCATGGCTGACCTCAAAAGATCTAGATACTTTCTTGTTTGAGTTCGTTGTCATATGTAGAACTTATGATTACACCACTGATGATCAGAAGTTGAAATTATTCACATCCACTCTCAAGGATGCAGCTTTGTGCTAGTTCATGGGTTTACCTGGGGATAGCATCACAACCCGGGCTCAAATGCAACAAGCCTTCAACAATAAGTATCGGGACTATTGTAGGTCCAAAGACACTAAAGAGGAAATTTCTAGAATGACCTTGGGACATGATGAATCCTTAGAGGATTATGAGGAAAGATTCCAGCGTAGCTACAAAAGGGCTAGGTGCACACTTGATCCTGAGTCACTAATGCTAGTCCTACTCAGGGGGGTCAGGGAAGACCTTCGGAAACCCTAAACTTGCTAGCAGGAGGGGACATCTACCAACTACCCTATGATGATATCAAGATTGTCTTTAAGAACCATTCTGGGGCAGCTAGGAAAAAGGGTAGGGGTAGTCAACCAATGGCCAGCTCATCCTCTTCCAACACATCCATAAAAGGTGAAATTGGAAATATGCTGGAAGATTTCAAGAGTGAAATGTTGCAAACCCTTGCCCTACAGATGGACATTGTGCACATCAAGAGAAAGCAGGAGGAAGCAGAGAGAGCATTAGCCATCTTTTGTGCCCTAGGAAATGCCCATTAAACCTTATAGAAACTTGCTTGGTTTGTGAAAAAAACCACTCCACAAAAAAATGCCCTTCTCTACTTGGACTAAAAGTTGTGTATCAGGGAACTGAAGGGGTGACTAAACAACTCTACTACATAAATCAAAGGAGACCTCATGGGCCTCAACCATATCAGCAGGGCATGCAAGGGTCATCCTATGCATATTACAACCCTAACCAAAACACATATATTCCCTCTTAGGGGCCCCCTACTCATCCCTCTTGGTCTACAACTTCTCCTTGGTATTTTGCACCTCAGTACCATTACTAGTCGACCAACCAGGCATTTCAGCCATATGCTCTGCCACAGCCTCAGTGGAATGCACCACCCCAAGGGTGGAGGCCCCCATACAACAATGCTCCAGCTTTATCGCCTTCACCTCCTACTCAACCATAGATTTTACACCCTGCTCCACCTAAACAACCTCAGATGTCTTTCCAACCAAATCCAAACCCGAACAATAGACAGGCACAACAAGTATACAGTGGAGAGACATCCTACCCTGCTTATACTATGGAAATTCAGGAAATCAGCTTAAGGTCTGGGAAAATACTCCCGAACAACCAACCTCCATCTCCACCTAGGGAGAGTGAGGAGGAAAGAGAGAAAAGTATGCCTAGAGTGAATCCACCACCCTTTCCTAAAAGATTAACTCATCCAGTCTAGCCTACCCCAGAAGAGAATGAACTTCTGGGTGAATTGAAAAATCTATGTGTCAAAATTCCACTTCTCTAAGACACCAAGGATGTACCTATTTACAACAAAAATAATTAAAGAGAAGTGTTTCAAACATCCAGGGAGGTGAAAAAGAGACACCCCTACCATTAATGTCATTGGGTAGCTGTCCGACTTAATGCTGGGGCAGGTAATTTGCCCAAAGTACTTATACCCTGGAAGCCCTTTAGTAGATGTGCACATCAATGGCACCATTGTCCCACACAACTTGATTGATCTTTGGGCTACCATTAATGTAATGAATAAGGACACCATGCTCAAGCTGAATCTCCAGGGTTCATTAAGAAAGACCACACCAGTCTTGCAGCTTGCAGACTGTTCGACAGTAGCCCCTGAGGGGATTGTTGAGGATGTGATGGTCTCCATTGACTCCTTGGAGTACCCTAGAGACTTCCTTAGCCTAAGGCCAAGCTTAATGGTTATCCTCTCATACTTGGGAGGCCTTGGTTAGCCACTTTCGATGCCTACATCAGCTGCAGGACTGGAAATATGACTATCAAATATGGGCATCTGTCCAAGCAGTTGGTCTTGTACCCTCCTGCTCAGCCATATTTAGAACATGATTTACCTTTATGGCTAGAAGAGGAGGAAGAAGATGAAGTCTAATCAACCCAACTCTATACCCTAGAAACTGCCATGGGACGAGGACAATCGGATGAAGATGATTTGATTGAACACATACTCCAAAATCCAACTCCTAGCACCTTGTCCTTAGAGGAAGTAGTAAAAGAAACCAAGAGAAACCATCATATTGATCTATGCTTAGCTGATTCAAACCCTACTCGTGTCAAGACAATAGAATTCGGCCCTAAAAGAACTTTGAAAATCAACCCCTCTTTCTGTACACCAAGAAGAAGAGTTGTGCAACATGCTAAGGGAACATCTGAATGCCTTTGCTTGGAGTTACAAAGAAATGAAGGGAGTACACCCCTCAGTGTGTACCCACCACATTTATATCAAAGAATGTTGCAAACCTGTCTGACAACCCCAAAGGAGAATGAATCCAGCTCTCAAGGATATAGTCAAAGAAAAACTGCAAAATTTGTTGGATGCAGGATTCATTTGCCCTATCTCAGAGAGTGAGTGCATTTCTCCTTCGCTGTTGGTTCCAAAGAAAAATGGGAAGTGGAGGATTTGTGTCGATTACAAAGAGTTAAACAAAGCAACAAAGGACCATTTCCCTCTACCTTTCATTGCCCAAGTATTAGATGGCCTGGCAGGGAAAAAAAATTTCTCTTTCTTAGATGGGTTCAGTGGGTACAATCAAATGCAGATTAGCCCAGAGGACTAGGATAAAACCACCTTCACTTGTCCTCGGGGTACTTTTGCTTATAGAGTCCTTCCTTTTGGCCTGTGCAATGCCCCTGCCACTTTCCAAAGGGCAGTGCTGAGTATCTTTGCCAAGCTAGTCCATGATGCAGTGAAAATTGTAGAAATTTCCCACTATAGATCAATAGATTATGCAATATGCTAAAGCAAAATACAAGATCTACTTCTACAAAAAACTTGCGGAAGCTTAATCGAATATGAGCAAGATCAAATAGAACACATATAACTGAGAATGAGAAATCAGTCACACATGAACACAGAAGAATACTCTGGGGAAAGCCTCAGCGAAAAACCCCAATCTCTGTATTATCATACAAGTGGAAATATGTTCAGATTACACAAAGAATCAGCTCACAAGCTATCTTGCTCTCTCTGCAATCAAAACAATACAATTCACAAACTGAATAGACACAAGCTATGCCTTCCCTCAGCCCTCCAAGCCTCCTATTTCCTTGCGCAGCTTTCCGTGGGGTCCAATGCTGCCACCTGTGTGAATTGGTGTCATCACACACTCACCAAACCCAAAAGTAATTGTGCAATCTCCAAGGAAAGGATTCCTTCTGCATGCAAGAGATATCCTCCATGGAATATTCCTGCAACTGATCGTACACTGTCCCATCATCTGATCTCAACTGGGTCTTTGTCTGAACTGACATGCATGAGTTATTTATGAGAAAATATCCAGTTATTTGAAGTGCAGCAGTTACATGCATGCATGCATTAACTAACTAAACTCACAATTAGTTCAACAAACTATTTGAACTAATCTAACTGGACTTAACTCAGTTAACTAAGCTAACTAATTACAACTCAAATTACAACTCATCCTTATCTCTTTAACTAAGGGATAAATTCATCAATCAATGGGATAACTGTTGCATGTCCTCACATAGATTTCATGTTTGATTTTCTCCAACTAATTAACTCAAGATGAATTAATTAATTATTAATCAAATAGCTACTAAGAAAAAATTCGAATTTTACTTCTCTATTTTAGTTCAGGGACTAACTAAAATAGGAATGTATTCTGAAATGCTATTTATGGCAGTGCTATTTTTAGCACTTATATATTTAATATTTCTTGTTGCTATTTTCAACAAAAATTTATATGGATGATTTTACACCCTATGGGTGTGATTTCCGGGAGGCTCTCTCCAACTTGAGTAAGGTGCTAAACAAATGCATTGAAATGAACTTGTCCATTAGCCCTGAAAAATGTGAGTTCTTAATCACTGCAGGGACTATTCTAGGTCATTCAATATCCCAGAAAGGACTGCAAGTGGACCCGAATAAGATAGCCATCATCCAAAGGGTTCCACCTCCGCAAAAACAAAGGGATGTCAGAAGTTTTCTAGGGTTAGCTAGATACTATAGGAGATTTATAAAAGACTTCAACAAGTTAGCTTCTCCTTTATTTTGTTATTGGCCAAAGACTCTAAATTTTTATGGTCAGAACGCTGTCAAAAGGCCTTGGACACTCTAAAGGACAAGTTGACTACTGCACCTATTCTCCAAGCCCCAAATTGGGATCTTCCTTTCCATATACATGTTGATGCCTCTAGCAAATCCATAGGAGCAACTCTTAGGCCAGATAGATGACAAGCTATCCTATGCCATTTACTTCATCAGTAAGAATCTGTCAAAAGCCGAACTGAACTACACAGTGACTGAAAAGGAGCTCCTAGCTGTTGTGCATTCATTGAACAAATTTACGCATTACATTACAGGTTACCAAACATTTGTACATACAGACCATGCTGCAATTAAATAATTAATGAATAAACCTGATGTAAACACACGGATTATTAGATGGTTACTTTTATTGCAACAGTGTGATGTAACTATTATTAATAAGCTTGGCAAGGAGAATGTTGTTGCAGATTTTTTATCCAGATTGACTTTGCTTGCAGGGGAGGAAGGAATGGTTGACGATCAGTTATCGGATGAATACTTATTCGCCATTTTAGTTCTCTCTCCATGGTTTGATGACATAGCAAATTACTTGGTGTCTGCACAGTTTCCACCAAATTTGTCCTCCAAGGAAAAGAACAAGATTATGAGGAAGAGCGCCCCATTCACTTGGATTGGGGGCAACCTCTTCAAACTAGGCTCAAATCAAATTCTGAGAAAATGTGTCAGGGAGGAGGAAGTCTTTGACATGCTTTTGACTTGTCATGATGGGCCTTGTGGAGGTCACTTTGCAGCGAAAAGGACATCATTCAAGGTGCTACAAGTTGGTTATTACTAGCCCACTCTTCACCAGGATATGAGGTATGCTAGTCAGTGTGATCGGTGCCAAAGGATGGGGAAACCTACCCCAAGGGATGAAACGCCTCTGCAACCTCAAGTGAATTTTGAGCCATTTGACAAGTGGGGCATGGATTTCATTGGACCCATTAACCCTCCATCCAGGCAAAAGCAGTACATCATTGTGTGCACTGACTATTTAACCAAGTGGGCTGAAGCCAAGGCCATCAAAGTAGCAACAAAAGAGAAATTGGCTGAGTTCTTAAGGGAAAATGTATTTTATAAGTTTGGGTACCCTAAAGAATTGGTCACTGATCAAGGCAGTCAATTTACGTCTCACATGATTGAAAATTTGTTAAGCCAGCACAAGATCAAGCATATAACATCCACTCCATACCACCCACAAGCTAATGGGAAAGTGGAGGTAACCAACAGAGCATTGGAAGGCATTCTGACCAAAGTGATTAGCAGCAGTAGAAAGGATTGGGCAAACAGATTAGTTGAGGCCACTTGGGCCTACAATGCCACCTGGAAGACCACCACAAGATTCACTCCTTATGAGCTAGTCTATGGGAAGAAGGCCATGTTGTCCATTGAATTTGAATACAACACCTTAAGAATGGCAGGACAACTAGATCTAGATCTCACTAGGGCACAACAAGAAAGATTGCTCCAGTTGAATGGGTTAGATGAATTTAGGATGCAGGCCCTCCTGCACACAGAGGTAACTCATGTTCAAAGGAAGATTTGGCATGACAAGAACATAAAAGACAAACAGTTTCAAGAAGGTGATTGGTCTTTGTTGTATGATTCCAGATACAAGGATTTTAATGGTAAATTAAGGACTAGATGGTTAGGGCCTTATGTCATAGAAGAATGTCATGATAATGGTTTAGTACAGAAAAGAACCATTGATGCAGAGGCTATCCCTTTACTTGTCAATGGGTATAGATTGAAGGTCTAAAATAAGCCCTTGTCAAAGCAAGAATTCATCAATGGCATCAACAAGATAGTGATGGTGGTGGAGCAAGTCTCAACTTCTACCCCATAAAGTCCCTGAAAAAAGAAAAGAAAAAATGAAAAAAGAGAAAAATGAAAAAAATAATAATAAAGAGACCATGTGAAAACCTCCATGAGGCACCTGAGTTCCATTGTTGGGTTGAAAACCTCTTGAGGCAGCCCAATGGTGTGAAAAAAAGAAAAAATAAAAAATAAAAAGATTTATGGGTGAAAACCTCTTTTGAGGCACTAATGGCAAGCAGCTAGGATGAAAATCTTCTTGGAGGCTGACTAGTTGTTTTCGAAAGAGAAAAATAAATTAAAAAAAAAAAAGAGAAAAAAGAAAAAAAGTTTCAAAATGTTGTTTGCAGGTTAGCAGGAAGGGGGTCAGCGCAACTTGAGAGGAACAGAAAGACCTACACAATCCATATTTTAATTCCTCCATCTCATATTCTTCAATATTCCATTGATCCTTTCATTATGAAGTCCTCCAACTTAGTTTACACAAGCTTTGTGTTTTCTACAGGATTCCCCGAAAACCTATAGGAGTTTCCTCTAGGAATTACAGTGGCTTTGGAATCCCAAGAAAAGTGACCCTAGAGCAAGGGTATGACCAGCCTGTGCCAAAAAAATAAATTAATCACTCCACCACATCATCACCATGCCTTTCATCACCTTGTTGCCTCTACATCCATCCAATAAGTCAATTCAAAAAAATATACAATTTTCAAATAAGAAAAACAAATAGAAGAGGGTGAGAATAGAGGACAGAGGGACAATCCCTGAAGGCTATACCTCTCACCTACCATTCACTAGAACCCTTCGCTACTCATGTCAACAATCCTCATGCTCCAGAAGTGAAAAAATTATGAAAGTTTAGGGGAGAGGCAGCTACGAGACATCCTGCAGGTTTCTGTAGGAAATCCTGTAGCAACCTATCCCACAAAGGAAATTTCACAGGGTTGCAGCCATCTTCAGCATAAAGGTTCCAAGGTTAAGGAAGCTCCTCCGGAGCTCAACAACAACACCAAGATCATCAGAATCACTCTCCAGTACCTGCACATCCAAGGAAACAAGCATCAAAAGAGGCCAATACAAAAAAAATATGCAGCAAATACATAGCACAGGGACATCATTCTCCAACAAGCATCATCATCAAAGCATCTTACCCACAGGTATGTCATCTTACTCATGCTCTCTCATTAGCACGATATGATAAAAAATGTAGGATTATGTAAGAGTTGGTTTTATAAGCAAAGATGGCCAGTTAACTTGGCCACCTTCGGCCAGTTGATGAGGAGAAAGCAGTTAGACCACTCCACACGTGGCAGCAATCAAATCAGAAGAAAAAGGAGATAATGCCAAAAATGGTTAAGTTATGGAGGAATGAAGTGGGAGATGATTACAAGGTAAGTGGAATGATGGAATGATAGTGGGACCAATAGTCCAAAAGGAGGTGCTCATACTTAGACAACCAGCACACCATCCCACATGATCATCCATATAAGGAAATAAAACATTGATTCCCACACTAGAAGAGCATTTGCAATCTCGAAAATTCATCGAAAATAGGTTGCCTTAGCCTTCTTGAAGCAACACCTACAGGAGACAATGAGCATTTTGCAGTGCACAAGCACCTATAGGATCCTACAAGAAAACCAACAGGATCCTACGGGATACAGAGTAGTCAATCTTCAAGATTATGAGTGGGGACTAAGGGAGGAAAGATCGAAGGTTGTCCTCATCAGAATGTAACTAGTGAGGTAGGAGCTATACCTTCCCATGTTTTCCAGTTAAAAAGAAGAAAAAATACTCATTTGGTTAAAGGAGTTGCAGTCTAGGAGAATTATATTGCAGAGTTAACATTTAAATCTCTCTCACCCACCAGAATTCTTGAATTATATCCATACAAGCCTCCACAATTACTAGGGAAAGATGACAGGGGGTTTTAACAAGAGGGAACCCACAAACACAGTAAGAATTCATCAGCACCCTCCTATAGTAGAAATTTTCACCAGGCACAATTGGATGGGGTTCTTTGAAAGAATGAGAGGATACGATGATGAGGTGGATAGAGACTTTGCTCTCACTCATACCCCTCACTAGGACCCATGCCACTGCTGTGGTGAAAGGCCTATCAGTAGTAATCACCCCTAAAGTTATAAGAAGAATCATCACACTCCCTTTAGGGTTACCTTGGAGAAAAGAAGATAAGGGTAACAACACCCTTGCAAAGAAGAAATTCTTTTTGGAAGGGGAGGAGGCAATGGAGGACAAAAATGGGGTCAAAAGAGAAAGCATTCCATACCTTTGGAATGAAGTTAGTTACCACCTTATTAAATATATATCATGTGAAGGGAGATACAGTGTGGTGTATGGATAACATTTCAGACTCCTCCAAGAACTGAGATTTGGAGCAGACACACCTCCTCAAAACAAATTAAGTATACCCTACTTTCTTCTTCAATCAATGATAGATATGAGCATCAAAGTGCAGGAGGGAAAACATCAACAACTAGCCCATCATGGGCTGATCAAACTTATCTTAGAAGATGCTCTACAAAACCTAAGACTCCCTATTACATGGACAACTTTCAGAGACATGTAGGCAGAGGGAGCAATTCAAGCTCTTGAATATGACAAAAGCCACACTACTAGTGAGAGGGATGAAGAAACAGAAGGAGGAAAAAGATGAAGAAAAGGAAGAAGAAACAAAAGAAGAGACAGATGAACAGAGTGAGGAACTAGAGGAAGAAGTGAAAGAGAAAGACAAGGATGAGAAGGAGAAAGGAAAAGAGGAAACAGAACAGAAAGAAGAACAGAGGGTTATAGTGCAAGGCAAAGAAGGGGAAGAATCACCAAGGGTATCTCTATAACCCATTGAGAAAGAGGGAGCAGTTGCTCTTACTGCCCTAAGTACACCTATCAAGTCGAAAGGGAAGAGACAAAGACAAACCCCATTGTACTTTAGGACAAGAAAGAGCACAAGGATCAGGCAAGGAAGACCTCAAACACCCACCAAAACTCCTATTGTCAATGAAGACTCACCAAAGCAAAAAGAAAAGATAGCTCATCTTGAGAAAAACGAAGGAGAAGGATCATCAGGACAAGCTTCTCCCAAATCTCCCATCACTTATGTTAGGAGGCCTATCATAAGGTCTGCCTCATCAAAGGGAAAAGGTCTCTTATAGGAGACACAGAAAGACCTATAGGAAGCAAAGGCCATCCTATAGGAAACTTTGTTAAACCTATAGGAAACTCAGAAAATGGACCAAGAAGGTGTCCCTTAGCAAGAAACAAAGAAGGAAGACCCAGAACTCAGAGAACCTAATCCACAACCCAACCTCAACTCTTACTACAGGTTCATTGAAGGCGGTAGGGTCATCCCATAGAAGTTTGCCATCCCCTTATTCTTTGAACTTAGAAATAAAGGGAAAGGACACATAGGTGGATGCAAATTTCCAAATCAAAAGGAGTGGAGGATGTAGGCCACTGGGAGGAGAAATTGAAGGAGATGGGCAGAGAATTGAGCAGCATAAGGGACAGAGAGGCAACGATGAAAGCTCAATTAGAAGCAGAGAATGCATGGCTAAGGGGACAATTACAAGAAAGGGAAAGCCAGTTGGCATCTATGGCCAGTTTATCCTTAAAAGAAATCCAATGCAGGATGCCAGCCAAGTCTTATGCCTTGTATCTCAAGGAACAATGGCTACAATTCCAAATTAAGACTTTAGCACAGAGAGGCACTATGCCCTTCCAAGACTATAGACAATTCATTGATCTCTGTGATCAAAGCACCTTGGAAGATAAAGCAAAGATGTCTGATTTTTACCTACACAACTTGGCCTTGACAGATTTGAATGTGTGGGACCCAAATTCAAAGCTAGGAAACTTGCAATTGATGGCCTTCACATCATGGATGAACCATGAGGAGGCAAGAGCTACAGATATGAAAAAGGTAATGGCAAGAGAAGAGACAAAGCCACTTATGATCAGAGTTGAACAATCCAATCCAACGGTTGTCATCAGCACCCACAACCTGATTGCAAATGATCCTAAGCTTGCTCCTAGGTACCTTGCTGCACAAGAGAAAGCAGTGACACACTTTGAAGACATGTTCAGATTTCTAGGAGATGATAACATGCAAGCTTGCCAAAGGAGATGGAACACCTTGCCTTACAACCTGAAAATCAAAGAATACCATTCTCCTCAGAGAATGAGAGAGGCACTAAACAAAACACCCATGTACAAGTAAGCTCTACAAAGACTCAAAGTCAGTTGGATTGGCTTGAGACTCAGCCCACCACTGCTTTTAAGAATGTTGGAAGGAAGGAAAGAAGAAGAAGAAAGAAAGCATTGGGAAGAGATAGAGAGGAAGGCAAGATTTTATTCACAAGAAGAAGAATCTACAACAGAAGCATGGGATGTCAGGGAGGCCACCAGAGCAATGAAGGACATGGATATAGATTAAGTTGCTCAGAGGATGAGCAACACTTTCAAGAGGCGGGTAATGATGAGCCTCATCATTGGCTAACTATATGAGCCTTAATACACCTCTAAGCTTATTAAAATCAAATCTTCTCATAATTCGTTACATGTTTTAATTATATTTTGCTAATTAAGGGCAAAAACTCAAGTGAGACAAGGAGGAGAGATTATAGGAGATAGATCCTCCTCATTAAATCCTCACTCATTCGAATATTCCTCAATCAAATCACACTAGCTCGGAGTTGCAAGCGACCAAGTCATGGAGATCATGGGCAACTGACCCAGTGATAGTTAAGAGCCAGTTCATCTTGAGTTTGGGAGCCAAACCTCCCTAGATTTAAGGAAGTTGTTGGAGACTTCAGTTTTATAAATAAGGAGGCCTAGAGCCTCATCTTTTTTATGTAAGAGCACTAAACATTTTTGAGTGCAAGTTTGTGGCAAAACATTATTATGTAATTTTTCTGATATGATAATGAGAATGAGCATTTCCTTGATCCAGCATTGAGTTGACTCAGAGGGATGAAGCTCTTGAATTAGGGCCCATTCCTAGCAGCAAAGGCTCCTCTTCTTTTACTTGTATGTTTAGGTTATTTCATAGATTAATTGTTGAATTGGTTTTAGCATTGTTTTATTGCAAGTAGTGGTAAATTTGATTAGTTTGCTTCCATTTGTGCATAGCTTTAGCAGTGGTTTACAGAGGTAAAGGAATATTAAAAAGGCTGATAGGAGGTGGATTTGGCCTCACTTCTCCCTTCAAGGACCATGGTTTGAGGGAAAGCTCCTATTCAGCCCCAAAAAGACAAAATTCTGATTTCTTATGGAATTTAGGGTTTTCTGCTACTTAGGCCAGCATCTTTTCAGTTTTCAAGGATAGGTTTCAATTCTCATTTCTGATATCTTCATCTTTGTATTAGATCTCATAGTGTTTCACAATATTTTGCAAGTATTTCCATGCATGACTTGGGAAACTAAATTATGAAATTCTGTTTTCTTAAGTTGATTGGAAATCTTTCTTTTTCGACATGATTCATGGATAAATGCCAGTGATGTATGTATTACAAGAGTTTCAATAGTGTAGGAAGATCTCATGCCAGCAACCCCAGCATAACCTCATCCATCCATGATCACCAAAAGGCACTAAATTCATCAACCAATTCATCACTCCATAAGAACAATTTTCCAGGTTTGTTGAGCAAATCCAACCATCTTACAAACTTTGGTCTGAGCTCTAAGGAATTCCTAGCCACCCCCTTGCCTTGTTTCTTCCATCATTCACCTTCCCTTAGCCCTATACCACCTTCCAAATCACTCCTATTGGTCACGGCTATATCCTCTAGGAGTACAAGGGATCCTGTAGGAGCATTAGGACATCCTGTAGGATGACCTATAGTGGCCTGTTTTGATGCCAATTTGTGGAAAAAGCATCCAAGAAGATAGGAGAAGAGCCCTACTTACCTCCCAAGCCATCTGACCTTTCACCACCATCTCTAACCCACCGACCACACCACCAAGAAGATTTCGCATTCACATTTTCACAAAAAAGGAACAAAAAGGAAAAAAGAGTTATTGTGTTCATTCATGTGCACAACAATAGAATGTTTAGCTATTTCAAATTGCATGCCTAGGACATTTAGGATTACATGCAAGTTAGCTTAGAATTCTTCTAAAGCAAGATCTCTTAGCAATTAGTTAGATGAGTGGTGTGTTTAAAGCATTGATTTTAGTCTTTCCTTACTGTAGTAGACAATATTTCAATTCTCCCAATTAGTGCAAAATTTCCCTTTCTTCATTGATAATCAAACTTCTTCTGAATCAATAGAATGCTAGTTTGAGAAACCATAGTGGTCTATCGCCAACTCAGTAGTGACAAAGAGTGGACCCATCGCATCCACTTGTGTATACAACACTGTCACCTCCAATTTGTACGAACCTCGGGTTGATAAAGTAAAGTTAGTAGCCCCAGGAGTTGCAACATTCTTGCTGTAATACTGGTGCTCATCACTTGGATGCCCTATCTCATCCTCAAAGAGCATCGGATGCGAGATGATTACCCAATCCTCCATTCTGTCTTCCCAAGTGAAGACTAGAATGATGTGTCTATCTCTCATTCTCAATTAGGGAGGACATTTTGCTTCCAAGTTTCTATCAAGCAAGAAAATTTTTCTTCAAGCTCCCTCTTAGCTATGGACCTATAACAGCTCCTCAACTGGAGATGAAAAGACAACCAGCTGCGTTAAGAGCTCCTTCCTTCGATTTCATGAATTTTCTTCGTCATGGAATTTTCATCTTTTGGGACTTCTTCATAGGGCATAGACCATCCATCACTTTCATCCATGAGTCAGTCATGTCATCATTCCTTTCATCAGAAAGTGATCTATTAGTCTACATCTGGCCTTTCTTCTTGTCATGTTGCCTTCTTCATGCTATCTTCTTCGGAAGGATCTTACATCTTTCTACATGGTCCTCTTGGAAGACATCCACAATTCTTCCTTTGGTAGTCTTGCATAAGCCCATCAAAAATAAGAAATGAACACTTAAATCAAAATTACTTTTGTGATGGTCTTTCCTCATGACATCTTCCTGTTGGCATTAGCATCATGCATACAAGTTGACATATTTCCCAAAGATGTATATTGTCAAAGGTCTCCATCTTTTTCAGACTTCTATCAGAGTCTTCATATCTTTCTAGGAGATATCATAGTCAAATCTTTCAGTTCTTGGATGTTGATTGCCTCCTCCATGGTTGCATGATCTCTTCCTTCCTTTCTTCACACGTTTCATTCCTAGGAGTTTCCGATTAGAGTTCTTCCAATTACTGTCAATCACCTCATATTCCATATGAGGACATATTATGTTGATTTCATGTAGTGTGACCTATGCCTTCCTGCATTCTTTCATAGGAGGAGATTCCTTTCCTTGGATCATGCTTCTCAAGATAGTGCGTGTGAAAATTTCTAAACTGAAATTCTACTGTAGCAATTGATTTATTTCACCTACTTATTCTTCACAATAAGTTATTTACAAAATCTCTTCAACAAATATTAACATAAATTCTACTGCAGCTATCACATAATTACATAGAGAAAAATACATGCACAAGAACCAATCACATCAACACAGTTGTTTTTGGACAATTGTCCCCGGAAAAACCCAATTCAGGAAAACTGGTGTAGCAGATGAGGGTTTTATTAATCTTCAACAGCAATTGTTTTTACAAGGAATGATTTTACAGAGAAACTAAAAAAAACACCTAAGACTTTCCCTCTGCAACTTTCTGACACTTTGGAGACCCTTCTCCCACTCCTGCGTCACCTCTGTGTCACTCTGCGTGGCTCTGAGTAGCTCTGTGTCCCTCAGTGTCAGCCTGCATGAGGGTTATGTGTCACCTCTGGACTATGTCTCCCACTGTCCTTGCATCACCTCCTCAAACACAGTCTGTTTTTGATGCCCTCCTCTTCCTCCACCTTGCAACTCTCCCTCTGAAATCGATATCCTCTCTTGAGAATCGATTTTCTTTCAGATACTGAGTATCTTCTGGTGTGTCTCCAAATGATCCTCAAGTCTTCTCTTATGCTTTTCCTGTTGATGAATCAACGACCGAGATTAAGTCTCTAATCAATGGTTAAGATTAAAATAGACTTGATCCTCGTCTCTTAGAAGCTTCTCACCCTTACCTTTATTAGTGGCCATTAATATTTTATTTTCCTAAGTTTAGACTTAGGAACCCATTAAAAATATTAATGATTTTAATAACTCCTCATCCAGGTGGATTTTCTCAAAATGATTTCTGGGTCTTGGAGATATCATGCGCCTTAGCCTCTCCACCAATTTTCATTGCTAGAGCACATCCAATGCTACCAAAAATCAACACTCCCTCTTAGCAAGGAATGTGCTCTAGTAATGCTTCACCATAGAAACATCACACTGATCTTCCGCATTGGTACTTGTGTTGATACTTGCTCTTCTGCCTCACATCCACTGCACTGCTTCTTCCTATACTGCTGCCCATGACACTGCCATTGTCACTGCCACATCTGTACTGCAACTCCATCTCAACATGTTGCATCATGCTGCCCATAGCCCTGCCACTGCTAATTGCTGCACTGAAACTCCCAACACTTATCCATTTCTACTATTAAAATGGATTCCTCACCATCCCCATCTTCTCTCTCAAATAAACAAACTTTGTTCTTCCTAGAGCCTTGGTGAGGATGTCTGCCACCTGTTCTCCTGTAGGAATGTACCTCAACTGTATTTCTCCTCGTTGGACACAGTCTATGACAAAGTGACACCTAATATCAATGTGCTTCGACCGATCATGCAATACTAGATTCTCAGAGAGTTTGATGCAACTTTGATTATCACACAAGATCCTGGTCGCTTCCATCCTTCTCCTGAATAGATTCACAAGCAGTTTCCTAAGCCATATGGCTTCGCACGAAATTGTGCTAGTTTCCATATATTTTGCTTTAGCTGAGCTCAGAGCCACCGATTTTTGTTTCCTACTACACTAGGAGGTCATTCCTAATCCAATGTTGGAACAATACCCAATTGTACTTTTCCGATCTACTTAACATCCAGCCCAATCTACGTCAGTGAACCCACTCAACTTGATGTCATTGCCTTGGGTGTACAATAGTCCATCTTCGATTGTTCCTTGTATATACCTGAGAACATGTTTGGTTGTTGCCCAGTGCGCCCTCTTTGGTTTCACCATGAACTGAGTGAGGGTGTTGACAGTGTAACAAAAGCCTGGCCTGGTATTGACCAGATACATCAGGGACCCTATAAGCTGCTTGTACAAGGTGTGATCAATGTCTTTATCTTCTGATGCATCAATCTTCTTCTAGTTGGTGATCATTGGAGTAGCCATAGGTCTACAATACTGCATCCTGAATCTCTTCAAGATCTCTATAGCATATCTCCCTTGTCCAGGGAAGATCTCACCCTTCTGCTACCAAACTTCCAACCCCAGGAAATAATGCATCTGTCCCAAATCCTTCATGTCGAATTCTATGGCTAGGTTCTTCTTATAGTCTTTGATGAGCCTGAATGATCCTGTCAAGAAAAGATCATCCACATATATCACTAGGATTAAAGGCTCATTCTCTACGACATGATAGTAGATATTAGGGTCTGTGTCACTCTTGACGAACCCCATCTTCTGCGAGTAGCCATCAATTCGACCGTACCATGCTCTAGGTGCTTGTTTAAGCCCATACAAGGCTTTCTTTAATTTGCATATATGAGATTTATTCTCATATATTTCAAAACCCTCTGGTTGTTCAATGTATTCTTCCTCTTCTATTACCCCATTCAAGAATGTCGTCTTGACATCCATCTGATGAATCTCCCACCCCATCATTGCTGCAAGAGATATCACAGTTCTAATAGAAGTATACCTGGCTACTAGGACGAAGGTTTCTTCATAGTCTATCCCTTCCTTCTGAGCATACCTCTTAGCCACAAGCCTGGCTTTGTTTTTCTCCACACTGTCGTCTGCAGCATATTTGACATTGTAGACCCATCTCGAACCTACCACTAAACTGTCCTGAGGCCTAAGTACCACTTCTCAGACATCATTGACCATTATAGAGTTGTACTCCTCCACCATAGCATCTACCCATACTTGATGCTGAACAACCTCCTGAAAACTAGAAGGTTCCCCAACTTGAGCTACTAAGGCTTGGTATCTGTCTAGTTGTCTTCGCTCCCTTTTATTATTCCTGGGTGCACCAATGAAGTCCTCTGCATCCTGTAGAATCTATTGTAGTTCCCGGCTCGTTATTCCACTGGTAGTGGGCACATCTATCCGCTCTTCCTCTTCCTCCTATTCTGAAGCTTTGTCTTCAAGAGAATTTATGGTACTATTTTTTGCTAATCGGAGTGCTTGGACCAACAGCTCGTCTTTCGACTACTCCTCGGAAGGCATTTCTCAGGATTTCCTGAAAACTTTGTCCTCTATGAACTTTACATCCCGCCGAACTACTGCCTTCCAACTCCTTGGAAGATAGATTCTATATGCCTTAGCATTCTCGCTATATCCCACAAGATAATCCTTTCTCAGCAGTTTGATCTAATTTCTTTCTCTTTTCCTCGGGTATACGGCAATACGCTAAACTCCCAAATATCCTAAAATGACCGACTTTAAGTGTCTTCCCAGTGAAGACCCTTGCTGGAGTGATCTTGCCTAATGCCCTGTGTGGAGTCCTGTTATGGACATAAACTGTCATGTTGCATGCTTTCGCCCACAAGAATTTGGGCATATCCTGATCATACATCATTGCCCTAGCTGCTTCCACAATATTCATGTTTTTCCTTTCTGCTACCACATTCTTCTCCGGATTGTAGGGAGCTATCCACTCTCTTCTGATGCCTTCATTAGCGCAAAAATTGGTGAAGTCCTTGTCAACATACTCTCCACAATTGTTTGAGCGCAACACTTTTATCTTCTTTCCTGTCAGATTCTCCACTAGAGCTTTGAACTCTTTGAATTGACCAAAAACCTCATTCTTGGTTTTGAGAAAGTAGATCCAAGTCTTCCTGGAATGGTCATCGATGAAGGTGATGAAGTATTTGTCACCACTAAGAACTTTTGTGGACATCAGTCCGCAGATGTTTGAGTGTATCAATTCTAGCACACTCTTAGCTCGATTGTTACTTTTGGAGAGCGTTGCTTTGGCATACTTGCCCAGAGCGCACCCTCTGCATATATTATCTCGTTCGGTACTTAGTTCTGGAACTCCTAATACTGTTTTCCTGAGAATTCTCAGAGCCCCATGGTGTAAGTGTCCCATCATCCTGTGCCATAGTTCATTCAAATCTTTATCTCTATTGTTGCCTATCAGTGTCATTAGTGATTCTAGCTGTAATTTGTATAGCTTGTTACTTCTGATTCCAATCTGGGCCTTTCTTTTCCAACTCGGGTGTTTGACATTTACTTTCTCCTTAATGAAGAAAATGTCATATCCCTTGTTTTGAAGTTGAGATACGAAGAGTAACTTCATCCCCAATCCTGGCACATGCAGCACATTGGTTGCTCGAAGCCACTCTCCTGCTTCAGTTTGAAAGACTACAGTACCTCTTCTTACTGGGGTACACTTTGCCTTATTTCCCATAATGATCTGAAAATTCATTCTTTCTTCCTGATAATCTGAAAAACATTCTCTAATTCCTGTCATATGCCAATAAGCTCCATTATTTATGTACCAAGCCTCCAAGGAGGCAGAGCTTGCTAGGCAAGCGACGACTTCTTCCATTCTAGAAGCTAACATAGAATAATCGTGATTCGTGTCCCTTGTGCATTCTTCTGGAAATCTGCGAGAGTCCCTTTGAGTTGATGCCTCTGCAACATGCTCTTGACCCATAGTTGATTTTTCTCTCCTGTTGTCAGATCTCTGCTTCGATACCATGTGAAAATTTCTAAAACTGAAATTCTACCAGAGCAATTGATTTATTTCACCTACTTATTCTTCGCAATAAGTTATTTACGAAATCCCTTCAACAAATATTGAAATAAATTCTACTGCAGTTACCACATAATTACATGGAGAAAAATACATGCACAAGAACCAATCACATCAACACAGTTATTTTTGGACAATTGTCCCCAAAAAAACCCAATGTGGGAAAACGCTGCAGCGGATGAGGGTTTTATTAATCTTCAACAACAATTGCTTTTACAAGGAATCATTTTACCGAGAAACAGAAAGAAAACACTTGAGAATTTCCCTCTGCAATTTTCTGACACTTTGGAGACCCTTCTCCCACTCTTGCATCACCTCTGTGTCACTCTGCGTGGCTCTGAGCAACTCTGCGTCAGCCTGTGTGAGGGCTATGTCTCACCTCTGGATTGCGTCTCTCTTTGTGTTGTCTCTCACTATCCCTACGTCACCTCCTCCTCAGAAACAACCTGCCGCTGATGCCCTCCTCTTCCTCCACCTTGCAACTCTCCCTCTGAAATCAATCTCCTCCCTTGAGAATCGATTTTCCTTGAGATACTGAGTATCTGTCGGCGTGTCTCCAAATGATCCTCATGTCTTCTCTTATACTTTTCCTGTTGATGAATCAACGACCAAGATTAAGTCTCTAATCAACGTCTAAGATTAAAACAGACTTGATCCTCGTCTCCTAAAAGCTTCTCACCCTTATCTTTATTGATGCCCATTAATATTTTATTTTCTTAAGTTTAGACTTAGAAACCCATTAAAAATATTAATTATTTTAATAACTCCTCATCCGAGTGGATTTTCTCAAAACGATTTTTGGGTCTTAGAGATCTCATGTGCCTTAGCCTCTCCACGAATTTTCATGGCTAGAGAACATCCGATGCTACCAAAAATCAATAGAGCAGTGATCCATGTTACCTACAACCACACAACATGACTTTATAGTATTGAATACAAGCATACATACCTCAATTACCTTTAGGTCATCTAGGCTTGTTTTAGCGGCATTCTTGATTGAAAAGAGCTTCAATTCTTTGATCTGCTTCACCTCTTATGTCATCATACCATCATCCCATGAATTCCACAAGTTTGGATTTCTTGATGAAATACTTGCTTCCTTTCTTGATCGGTGAACTTTTTGATGAAGATTTCATCATAGAGTCTTGAGGATCTAGAGTATCCCCATCTAGTAGATGTTTCCTTTTGACTAATGTATGATGAGATTTGTCCTAGATGACTTTTTCCTTTCCATAAGTGCCACTTATGTTTCCAATGAGGTTCCCAAGGGCTATATTCTTCATAGTTGATTGTCATAGATTTCAATTTCAACCATCTTTCGAGCTTCTCTATGATAATGTCACGAGCTCTTGCTTTCAATGCTTTTCCTCTTTCTTGGACTTCTTCTTTGCCTCCACTTCTTCATGGATATGGGCTTCTTCTCTTCCTCTTTCAATATTGTCCTTCTTGATCTTAGGACAATCTTTCCTATAATGCCCATATCCTTGACACCCATAGCATTGAATCTTAGCAATGTTTCCTTGAGAACCAAACTTCCCTTTCCTTTCAACAAATGTTTGAACACTTTTTTCCCTCAACCTGTCTTCTTCTATCTTGCATAGAAATCACAAGTTTCTTGAATGGAATAACTTTATTATAGGCATTTGTTACCTTGTTCATCAGTTAGTGCATTTAGAACAAAGGAGATCATTTCTTTATCTGAAACCATTTGTCCCAGATCTTGCAGTTGAGATCTTATGAAGATAATATTTTATCCTTCGATACCTTTGATTTGTGTAGATCAGATCTAAGTGATATGACCTTCTTTATCGCATCTTCAGAGAATAGTTCTACTAGCTTATCAGATATCTCTTTTGATGTCTCCAATCCTACTATATGGGGAACGAGGGACTTTTTGACGGACTCCATAAGAATCTCTTGAGCCCTTAGATCCTTTTCCATGTATTCAAATAGTACTCTACCTTCGGATGGTTTGGTTTGATATGATCAATGACTTCATTTTCTTTGAGAACTATTTATATCCTTCTTTTCCATGCAAGGAAGTTTGATGACCCAACCATCTTATAGATCTCCTTGCAAAATGAAGTCATTTTACTAAATTAGATTATAGAAGAAAAAGGTACTTACTTGTCAAGTGAAGATAAAATCTTCGACTTGATCACTTTGTTGATGATGATTGATGAAGATGTCTTGATGCTCCTCGGATGATCTTCTTTAAGGATAAGGACGTCCTTGCTTCAATGAGGGGGAAACTGCCTTGGAACCTTTTTGAAGATAATGATTATGCCCTTGATCTTACTTCTCTTCATTGAATAGTCTACAATTTTTTTGAGGTTTCCTTTGGTGATGATAGAGTGCGGATCTCAAATATACTTTTAGGGTTTTGACTTTCTCCAAGATGATATGATCTTTGACCTAGAAATGCTTCTCTTGAATGAATAGACTTCTAGTTGCTTTGATTTGTAGATCTATTGGCCTTGAGTAGAAATAAGGCTTTGGCCATGATTATTTGATTGATGATCCCAAGACTTCTTTTGAAGTAGACTTTCTTCTTTCATCTAGGGTTTGATTCTTCAATGTAGATCTCGAACTTTCGCTTTGATATCCTTCAACTTGCTCTGATGTCTTTCTTGTATCTCAATCCTTGAGTGTCTCTTTGATTAGATGCCCCTTTCTTGACTTTGTCACCTTAGCTTTGATACCATGTTGAGAAATCTAGGGCATCAATAGTTAGATGATTTCTCTACTTAGATAATTTCTTGTGAGATATTTTTCACTTCTTGATTATAATATTCTCTTCTTTATGTTATTATAGTGTTATTTTCATCAAGACAATTACCAATGCATGAACAATAAACGAGACAAGAGACACAGTATGTAGGCTGTCAGCCAAGGCCAAAACCTCTCTCTTTGAGAGGAAAACCCAAACGATTTCTTCTTATAGAAACTTCAATTGACGAATACCAAGACCAAGACCCTTGACCTATTTTCCACTCCAAGACCAAGACACTAGTTCTTCTTCCGCTTCCTTGTTTACTCTTTCTCGGTTCCTTCTACTGCACTTAGCTTCAGATTTCTTATTCTATGAGATCACTTGAGGTCATTGTACAGAACCCTATGTTCACTTGTAATGAAACTGAACTTCTCCTTCTGCAATGAGACTGAATCTGAAGTCACAATCCTTTGTGGTAGCACCAAGACTTCTCCCTGGGCTAGTACCGAGACCTTTTTCCTAAGATAACGCTGATGTCTTTTCTTTGAGATAGCACCAATACCTTTACTGAGATTTCACCAAGATTATGGCATTATGGTGAGACTTCATCACTATGTATATACTGCAAACACTTGTTGTAGTAGCACTGAAGATAAGATCACCTATCCAAGTTCCTTTACCAAAATACTTGTCACTGCAATTGATATCCGAACTTGTCTCTGTACTTGTCACTGCAATTGTTATCTAAATTTCAAAGGTAGACCGAACTCCTTGACTGTGAGATACCACCAAACTTATCTCTGCAATCTTGTACCCTTATCCGAGCTCCTTCATCGAACTTGCCTCTGCAATCTATCCGAACTTGTCTTTGCAATTTTAGTCATCCAAATTTTAGAGAGATCCGAACTTGCTTTTGTGGAATAGGCCGAGCTGCCTATTTATAGTAGTATGCCCATAAATATTAGCCGACATGATCTTATGAAGGGTTGTGTCTCCAAATTAGGTGAGCCAACATGAGTTTCCTACTACATCTTGAAGCCGACTTGAAGAGGAGTAATTTGTGCTTGTCTTGGAGGGCTATTTGACAATCCTATAGACTTATATACATTTATAAAATGCCCAAGAAGGGTTCTTCATACATGACATTGACTTTTTTTGACAAATCCTAAAGGCTCACAATGGGAGCCATCTAAAAATAAAATCCCTTGCTCATGAAACCCATGAGGCAAGCATTACAATAATACTTTTATTTTTCTTCTTTACATCATTTACATAAAAATTACAATTGTGTCATTATGAAGACTGAACCTAGTTACACTTTACAACAGTTACCCATAGTTAATTGCCAATCCATACTTCTTGAAGACATTAGAAGAGATAGTTCCCTTAGTATTCAGACTTTCTAGTAATTGTATGGTAATAGAGTGTATTGGAGGATTGTGTTAAAGATAAGGTCCTTTTCCACTTTCACTATCATCCTTCCCTTGTTTTTTTCCACACATGACCTTTCTCTTTCCCTTGCAAAGTGATTTTAGTAGGAGAAAGTGTTCTCAATCTTCTTTCTTTATCACTAGTAATTCTCTTTGCAGAACAATAACTAGCTATGTCTTTCTATTGCTTGGTCTCCACTACTAAAATGTTCCTTCTCTAGTAATTCTCTTTTGCATAACAATAACTAGCTATGTTTTTATATTGCTTGGTCTCCACTACCAAAATGTTCCTTCTCTAGTGATTCTCTTTTGCATAATAATAACTAGCTATGTCTTTCTATTGCTTGGTCTCCACTACCAAAATGTTCCTTCTCAACATGGATAACCTTTGAAAGGCTAGCTGAGAGTAAGGCTTGAGCTAGTTCAAAGGATTTGGAACCACCATCAACTTGAAATGGTAGGTCCCACTTGGGACATTTGTTGAAGTCAGTATTTGAAGAAGAGGACCATCAACGCTTTAGTTCATCTAGATTTATAGTGAAGTGTCATTTAGTGTATAATTTTTCATTTTCCTATTCAATTAGAGTGCTTTCGATCTCCCTTTCTCTAGCATAACCTACCTTTTGATGACACTCTCTAACACTTCGTTCTTAACCATGAGGAGTAGGGTGTTCAATCCCCCATGTCTTCCTTCCAAACTTAAACCCTTACATTATTCCTAATATTCAAGGTAGACATTCTTTTGGACGCATTCCACATCCGCTGGATTTGGGGCATTAATCACTAAATTTAAATTTGAATTTTCAATCCCGAGCTTAACTAGGGATTCCTTGATAAGGTTGTAATCACTTACTAAAAGCAATTGTGTGAGTTAGCATTGGCACTTTCACTATACGTGTCATTTGATTCCTTCCATTTTCATTTGAAAACAACTCCATTTTCAGTGTTCACAAGTTTATATATAATGTAAATTTACACAAGATATAAAAGGGGAGTATATCATTCATTAGTCAAAGAGTCATTATGCTATATTAATAAATCATTTTGTTCATGGTTTAGGTAATTGCTCCACCTAATCTACCCTAACCACAAATACTAACATATCTGCTTTTTCCTAAATAATCACTTGTTACTTTGTGAAGTCTATTACATGTAATTTTTATAATATAGGACTCTTAATATATTATTTAGTAATTTTATAATATAGGACTCTTAATATATTATTTAGTTTTAATATTTTAATATGATTTAATGTCCATGCATTGCAAACCCTCAACTCTAATATAAATTGTTGGAGGGTTAAAAGTTTTAGTTTTAAGATATTTATTATTTTCAACTCATTCTTTAATTAATTTATTTTTAAATTTAATGAGTCGTGACCAAATTTTTAGACTATTTCATTATCATCAAGAAGTAGAATTCCTAAGCCATAAATGTTATTCAATATCATCAAGAAGCAAGAGCAACATTGTGTCAGATCTGAACAAAGTTGATTTAGCGTCAAATTATATCATTGAGATAGAGGAGCTATATGGAATTTAAAGTTTGATAGAGATCAATAGCATTCGCTTTTTATTCATTAGTATAGAGGTACTAGTTGGCATTAGCATTGGGCACTGCCAACTCATTTTGTTTGAACTTCTATTATATTTCATTATTTATGCAATTGTCCATCTTTCATCATGTTTCTGTACATATTTTTGAAATGTTTTTACATTAACCTATGAGGTATATATAAATTTCATATATATCTATTTAACCCTTAAATATTTATTTCGAAATCTAAATATCAATTTGACATCTAATGAAATATCGTTTCTCTTTTTCTTTGAGTATTTTTTATAATATTTCTATATCTTGTTTTAATTATTTTTTGAATTTTTCCATAGTCCAAATATACTTTGGATCTCCAACTTTCCCGGCATTTCCCAACTCCCAGTTTCATGACTATGGATGCTCCTCATAGGTACATCAATTACAACTATCACAATCTTATGATAGCAATTTTCCAGCTAACAACATGAGCAATTTCATCACTTATCCATCAAATCTTTCTCATAGAAGCAAATATTTTCATTTTGAAAACTGTGTAAAAGCATTCAAGCATCATCTAGGTACCTTGTTAGGTTATCTTTGAATCCATATGTATACATGCTTTGGCGTATACATGTGCATATGTTTGTAAGGAGGAGATATTGTGGTTATTGAAATGTGTTTATCCATGTCTGGTTTAGAGAAACAATAGTCATTGCTTAAATAATAATCTTCTCAAGCTTCCTTCATGCAGGTGGCACCTTATGACCAATTGCAACTTATAGAAAGATTAGTGGATATTCCTAAACGAATTCCAGAGGAAGTTGAAACTTTTGCGATAGATAATGCTTCTCAAAATCAGATGCAAGGAATCCCTTCTACAGTTGAGAGCAGAACTACTGCAGATGCTATTTTGGAACATGCAAAGGCACTCAAGGGCATGAAATAAAACAATATATTGTTGATTTCTTGTATCCATCAGTTGTATCATCATATTATATTTTTTTCTTCTTGCCGCAATTTGTACCAAATATAAGAATATGGCGACAAATCTTTTTACAATTTCTGTTAGCGGAAGTCACTAAATATTTTATAGAATATTTGCCAGCTGATTCTGTACAGGTTGGTTCAAAAATGTTTTGCAGCATTGACATGTCGCAGCTCCAAGTGTAATCTCAACATGGCATTCATTTTATAGCTAGTGTTTGCAACACACTTCTGCAGTAGCGACCTATAACCAATCTCTTGAACATAAGTTTGTTGAAAAAAATTAAAAGCCCAAAGCGAATATGCAATAAATCAGCAATGTCCAAACGTAAAACATTGCCTTTACAGATTGTGTACATTTTGATGTATAATACCATATGGATGCTATATAGATTGTGTACATTTTAATGTATAATACCATACGGATGCTATGTAGCCTGTGAGAGTGTCCACATCGATTGGTAATTTTCAGTTAGAATTGTCCCCATTCCATGATGACTTCTATCATGTCGTAATTTTTTCCCATTTTGAAAGGTGGTGAAAGTTTAAGGTTTCGCTTAAATATTTCAAAGACTATTTTGTATTTTTATGTTATTTTGTACTTTTATGTTATATTAATCGATTGATGACATTTCTAATGGATTCTTTAAGATCTAACATTATCATGATTTTTTCGTTTGAGGAAATGCTTTGCGCTAGTGAACCAATATAAAAATCTTGGACTATGAACTAGATACATTAACCTAATAATAACAATATGGTGGAAAGGATTAAAAGAAAAAATGCAAACAAAAACAATGTCAAATAAATTCGGTTTATTATGTAATTTCAAAAGGGATATAAACCAGAAAGTATCTATGATAATCAAGGTGTGTTCAAATAGCATTCTCATGCCTTGGTTAATGGTTGATTAATTGAAATCTAAAAAAAAAAAAAAAAATTATATGCATATTGTTAGGGATCTTAAAAACAAATTATAGGTTTATAAGCATTGTCTTTTAGAGGGCTTATAGATTGACTAGCAACAATTGATCTTAGTACGATAGTCTTTTGAATAATATGGATTATTTTTCAAAGAAATTCAAAATATACTACAAGCGCATGTATCTCTTCATGTGGTCACTAAGGGAATATTAAGGGATTCATCCATGGTTAATTGTCAACCCATACTTCTTGTATCCATTAGAAGAGAGGGTTCCCTAAGCAATCAAACATTCTACTGATTGTGTGTTAACAAAGTGTATTGGAGGATCGTGTTGAAGTTAAGCTCCTTTTCCACTTGCACTATCATCTTTTTGTTGGATTTTTCCGCACATGAATTTTTTCTTTCCCTTGCAAGGTGATTTTATTCGGAGAATTCCTTCTCGACCTTCTTTCTTTGTCACTAGTGATTCTCTTCCACATAACGATAGCTAGCTATGTCTTTCTATTTCTTTTTCTCCATTACAAATATTTTCCTTCTCGACATGGTTTAACTCCAAAAGGTTAGTTGAGAATAGGTCATTGGGTAGTGCAAAAGATTTGGAACCACCATCAAATTGAAATGTAATTTCCCACTCGCGGTAATTGTTGGTGTCAAGAAAGTCAAATATTTGAATACGAGGACCAACAATGCTTGAGTTTTTTTAGATCAATGGTAAAGTGGACTTTAGTGTATGATTTTTTATTTTCCTGTTCACTTTCAGTGCTTTGAATCTCCCTATTTCTAGCATAACCTACCCTTTCATGAAATTCTCCAACACTTTGTTATTTTCCATGAGGAGAAGGGTGTTCAATTTCCCCATGTATTTCCATAATATTCAAGCTCTATAGTGAGGTGATCCACTTCACACCTCCATTAAATATTGGTGGAATTTCATCCCTCCTCCCAAACTTAAACCCTACCATTTTTCCTAATACTCAAGATAGACATTCTTTTGGACACATTCCACATCTATTGAACTTGAGGCATCGATTGATTCTTTAAATTTGAATTTTCAATATTGAGTTTTACTAGGGATTCCTCCCTAAAGTTGCAAGCATCTATTGAAAGAAATTGTGTGAGGTGGCATTGGAACTTTCCCTTTATGTTTTGTTTTATTACTTCCATTTTCATTTGAAAACAACTCCCTTTTCAATGTTCACAAGCTTCTATATCATATTAAAATGTAAAGACACACCATATATATAAAAGGGGAGTATATCTTTCATCACTAAAAAAGGTCATAACAATATGAAATATCTGGAAATAGCTGAGAGAATCAAACAAACACTGCAAACTAGATCTAGCCTCAAATTGTGTCTTCTATAGCATTGGACCTGCCCTCTCAAAAGAAACTGCAACCAATAAAAGCTCATGTGAATTGTGAATGCATTCACTAAGGGGAGATGGGTGCTCGCCCAATCTCTCTAAATCACCGAGGGTTTCCATCTTGGGGCTACTGCAGAAGTAGAGAACCGGGTTTTCAAACCTCTCCACAAAAGAAATCACCAATCCAAGATGTCTCCAAATGACCTCCTCTTCCCCTTTTATAGATCTAATGGATAGATCTCCAAGCCTATAGAAGCATCTTATTTTATTATTATTCTAGAAGCTCCTCCATTGACTTTATCTTAAGTGACCTTTTAATTTTATTTTATTTCACTTAAGTTACTTTTGGCCCATTTCCTCTAATTAATTACTTTTCCTTAATTAAATGACTAATTAAAGTCATTTTTCATCAATGAAAATGGGAAATCACCCACTATACTCTCTCTGACCAGTAGAAGTCACTTCTCAGAATCCCATACTGTAGACATTTTCATTCCAGTTCCAATGATCTATTACACTGAGGTGTTCCATTAATTAATCTCCCCGGAATGCCACCTCGAGCATAATTCATTAAGTTAAGTCCCATAATAATGCTAATTTTTGAAAGTCGTCAGAATGTGACGGAACAAAAGGAAAATTGTGCAGATGATGGAATATGCCAAGAAAATGCCATAAAATCCCATAAAATCTCCTCAAAACTTTATAGGAACCTCTGATGGCACAAACCTACTCTGCTAACTTGGCCATCACTTGTCTTGGAAATCCAACCTGGTTGTACTAAGGAGAAAAATAAAAATGGGGACATTACAATCCTCCCGCCCCAAGATTGCTTGCCCTCAAGTAATCCAAATATATGGACCAATATGGTGGCCCAATGCAACTGAGACCTAATGCCTGAATCCCATACAAACCATTGGGTGATGCCCTGCTCTTGTGTCAATCGACCACGAACGGAACCCTTATTGATTTATGGTAGCATCAAATGTGCTCTAAGTCTCAAAATTTGCAGGGATACATAGACACATGCATTCTCCAATACCCATAAATCGTTTTGGGAAATTCCACCTGGAGACAATTTTATTAAAACAATTAATTATTTTTAATGGGACCTTAAATCTAAACTTGGGAAATTAAAATAATTAAAGGGTCTTGATCTAACTGTGGATGAAAATTATATAAGAAGACGAGGATCAAGCCAAAATGATCTAAGTGATTGATTAGTAGTTAATCTGGTTCGTTGGTTTTCCAATAGAAAGATATAAGGAGAGGCTTGAGGGGCACTTGGAGAACACATTGAGTGAAGATTATAAGATCAATTTTCTGAAGCAGAGAAACTTGCGGAGAGATTTTCAAAGTGATATTTTGTAGTGAGGGGCAAGGATAATAGCCAGTGAGGAGTTTTTCTTGGGCCAGAGTGTACAAGGCAGAGAGGACAAAATGATGTCCAGAGAGAGGCTGACGTTGGCCCACGTAGTGCTGACGTAGTTGCAGTGCAAAGCATAGAGGGAGATCGACTTCCTGCTGAGGAAATCAAATTTTAGAAGCTAGGAGATGAGGTGTGAGACCAGGAAGCTGGAAATAGAAATTTATGTCCAACAGAGGGTTCGAAGGAGGAGAAGCATAGTTCCTAGCAGAGGAGTTGCAAAGACTGCATGATGCTGATGCAGTTCTGCGTAGAAGGGACGCAAAGCCTCTATTCCAACGAGATCAGAGTTAGATTCTTCTAGTGACAGGGTGAGAGAATCTCACTATTTTGTTTTGTCTAGTTTCTCTCTGTATAGGATAGCCAGTTGGGCATCTAACGAATTGTACTCATAATTACTACTGCATAATAATAAAACCCTTAGTTGTTGCACCGATTTTCCCACACTAGGCTTTTCTGGGGACATTTGTCCAAAAATAACTCTGTAGGTGTGTTGTATTTATTTCTTGTTCAGTTTCTTGTTTCCAAATTTTATTTAAATGGTGAAGGCTACAATGTATTACTTTCGGTGTTTGCTGTAGGAAACAGTGAATAATTTTGTTCAATAATTAACAAATAAAAGAAATGTAATCAGTTGTTGCAGTGGAAATTTGGGCATCCAAATTTTCACATGGCATCACAGTTGCGGGTGAAACAAGAGAGTAGTGTCGGAAGAGCCCAACATTGAAGGAATAAGGGAGTTTGAAATTCCTACAAAAGGAGCAATTCAAATCCCCAGAGGGATTGCACAGTTTAGACCAAGAGGGCTAGATTTTTGTGGTAAATATCTCTCTGATTGAGTTGACAGAGAGGTAGGATTTCCATATTGAAATTTATTAGCGATAGAAGGAGAAACACAGCAGAAGCTTCAACAAAGAGGGGTTTTCTGGTGTGACGTAGTTTTCTGTAGGCGATTGCTAGGCATAAATACGTCAGAAGGAAGAGGAGACACTTGAGGGAATTTCTTCCTTAGAGAATTCCTAGCTAGGGAATTCGAATTCTCACTTGTTGAGCAACAACAGGAGAGAGGAGGTCATTCGACTTTTTCGATTAGCAGAGATGGTGACTAGTGGATTGAAAGATCGAGATTGGTTGGATGGGCCATTCAACTACGTGATCTGGAAGGCAAGGATGTCATGCCTTCTGGATGACCATTTTCTCAAGATCTACGTCGATAGTGTGGTAGCTGAGCCCGCAAATCCAAATCTTCTTAAGAAGTACAAGGGAGAAATGGCAAAGAACAAGAGAATGATCCTCGATGGAGTGAAGGATCATGTAGTCTGTCACATCACTGGAAGAAACACTACCAAGGAAATGTGGGATGCTTTGTTGATGCTATATCAGGGATCTTTCGAGTAACAGAAGATGTACTTGGAGCAAAAGATGAGATCTATGCAAATGCAGAAAGGGGAACACATTGATCTGTTCCTTACTAAGCTTCAGGAAACCCGAGACAAGCTCACGGCTATGGGGTCAACACCTCAAGTTTTTGAGATGGTAAGGCTGGCCCATAAGTCAGTTTCTAAGGAGTAGCAAGCTTTTGTCCAGAGCATAATAGGCAGGGTGACTTTGCCAGACTGGGATGAAATGTGGGTAGCTCTTAAGCAGGAAGAGCTGAGGAGAGACTTGGTCAAGTGTAAACTTGACGAGAGTAGCAGAAATGGGTCGAAGCCCAAGGAGGAGGAAGAGAATGCAACCCTCACATCCAAGGGCCAGCAGGAGCAACGGAGAAAGAAGGACATCTTGAAGATTAAATGCTTCAAGTGTGGTGAATTCGGTCACTACATTACACAGTGTCCTCTTAGGAAGAAGGAAAAGGATGAGAAGCATGATCCAAAGGTTACAACCATGAAAATCAAGGAGGAGGAGTTCACCATGACAACTCAAACATCTCTAGGAGGGAGATGGAGAGATTTAGAGTTGTAGTTCGAAAGGACTATAGTTGGGCAAGATACTTGAGGAGTCTACCTCTTGGATCAATTCCTTGCTATGAGAGCCCAGATTAGAAGTAGTAGGATGAACCAATGTTAGTTGGTGCAGAGGAGTGTCGGAGTGATAGTTGCATTGGCTAGGAACGTTAGAAACTGAGCAGTGCAAAGCAGAGTTGGCAGCAATGCAGTTGGCACAGAGAAGAGGTCAGTAGCAGTGCAGAGGTTTCAGAGGGTCAGCGTAGAGATTAGCAACAGTTAGAACTTCAACAATGAAATGCATCATACTGAACACCAATTCAGTAATTTGGGATGTTTTTCTATTGCTGATGTAGTAGCAACAACAGTTAAAGAAGGTTGCAGGGCAGATGCAGTATTGGCAGTGGCAGTGCCAGCAGCATCACAGATGCAGAATTGAGAGGGAGTTGTAGTATGGATGTAGTGTTGACAGTGGAAGGGTCAGCAATAGTACAGATGCAACATTTGCTTAGTAGTTGGTGGATAGGGTGTCATACATCAACAATGCAAAAGGAGATGTTACAAAAAAAAATTCATGCTTGAGTAGGGAGAATTTACTAGAGCACATTCCTCGCTAAGAGGGAGTGTTGCTTTTTGGTAGCATCGAATGTTCTCTAAGTCTCAAAATTTGCAGGGAGGCTTAGACACACGAATTCTCCAATATTCAGAAATTGTTTTGGGAAATTCCACCTAGAGACAATTTTATTAAAATAATTAATTATTTTTAATGGGACCCTAAGTGTAAACTTAGGAAATTAAAATAATTAAAGGGTATTAATCTAGTTGTGGGTGAAACTTATAGAAGAAGATGAGGATCAAGCCAAAATGATCTAAGCCATTGATTAGAAGTTAATATTGGTCATTGGTTGTCCAACAGAAAGATATAGGAAGAGGCTTGAGGGGCACTTGCAGAACACATCAAGTGAAGATCAGAAGATCGATTTTTTGAAGTAGAGTAGTTGTTGAAGAGAAATTCAAAGTGATCTTTTGAAGTGAGGGGCAGGAATAGTAGCGGTGAGGAGTTTTTCCTGGTCTGGAGAGTACAAGGCAGAGAGGACAAAATGATGTCCAGAGAGAGGCTGACGCTGGCCCATGCAATGTTGATGCAGTGGCAACGCAAAGCCTAGAGGGAGATCAAATTCCTACTGAGGAAATCTAGTCTCAGAATCTAGGAGTAGGGGTGTTAGACTGGGAGGCTGCAAATCAAAGTTTCTGGCCAACAGAGGGTTTGAAGGAGGAGGAGCGCAGTCCCTAGTAGAGGTGATGCAGATACTGCATGGGGCTGATGTAGTTTTGCACAAAAGGGATGCGTAGCCTTTATTCTAGCAATATCAGAGTCAAATTCTTCTAGTGATGGGATGAGGGCATCACATTACTTGTTTGGTCCAGTTTCTCTCTATATACGATAACTAGTTGGGCATCCAAGAATTTTACTCAGAATTACTATTGCATAATAATAAAACCCTCAGCTATTGCACCAGTTTTCCCAACTGGGTCTTTCTAGGGACATTTGTCCAAAAATAATTGTAGATGTGTTATATTTCTTTCTTATTCAATTTCTTATTTTTGCAATTTTTTTTAATGGTGAAGGTTGTCGTGTATTAGTTTTGGTGTTTACTATAGGAAACAATAAATAATTTTTTTTTTCAGTAATTAACAAATAGAAGAAATGTAATCAATTGTTGTAGTAGAAATTTGGGCATCCAAATTTTCTCACCCCTCAATGCTCGAATCCCAGACTAATCTATGATTGAACCTATCATCAACAAATCCTCTTGGATCCCAATGCCACCCATAACAAGTATCAAGGCTCCAAGTCTCTTGTTTTTCTATAACTCCAATCGTGAATGTTTCTCCATCCACCGCGTACCAACTCATCACTTCTCTCCAATCCAACCCTTGTCATAGACCAAGGTCATTCTAATCATGTTGATGTTGTGCTAAAATATTGATGAGTGGCCAACCTACATCCTTCTACCAACTGAAGCATGTAATATCCCTCACCTCTAAGGGCTCCTGCAATACAATGCTTATGACTAAAAATGATACTCCATCAATAGGGTACCAGCTCATGATCTCTCGCCAATCCAATGCATGGACTCTGGTGTAAGGAACAAGTCTACTATGTTGATGTTTTTCCATGCTCAAATCAAGTTGCTCTACTTGGTTGGTCAACAATATCCATCGAGAAAACCCTGCCTCTCTCCCTGTAATGGGTATAAGTGGCCAAACTGTGCTACAAGCCTTATCTATGAACTCTTGGATTGGGATGTTGCCTTAAAATGTTGCAGTTTTGCTAGCTGCCATTACATTTGTTTGCACCTCATCAATAGGTATACCCAAAGATGGATGCACTGCCACCTCCCTCGACTGATAGGAAACTCCACACTCCTCCAACCCACCAATCTCCTACTATATTGTCCTATCATACTCCAACGTCTCCTAAAGACATGTGTCTGTAAATAATGCCTGCCTGGAGGCTGCTTGCACATTTGTTTTCTCCACTCCAATGGCTGGCCCCAAGGGTGTCTTCTCATCCTCCATCTCGAGCTTAACATGATCCACTAGTTGACTCTCCAACATTGGCCCATCCCACACACTGTGTATGTCATATGTCTCATGCTTCTCTATGTTCTCTCTATGTTGAATCATCAGTTGCTCATATGCTCTCGGATCTCCTTCCCTCATGGGAACAATTGGATGCTCATCATATTCCTCTACCACACATGGGTGCATATCTAGGCTACTGTCATCAACTCCACATGACTTCTCATGCTCCTTAGAGGTATCATCATATGAACCCATGGATTTGTCCATAGAAGAATCCTCACCCTGAAAGTCAAAAGGAATCTCCTCCTGCTCTGCCATTTTCATCTCCTCAGCATCACTCAAGCATGAGTGGTCAGGTCCCCAAGGTCCCTTTTAGACAAAGCAAAGTCTCTTCCTCCTCATCTCATTCTTGTTACATGATCCACCAATCCTGATCAACTCCTTCCTGGTCAACTATCTACTGAATAGCCCAATGTTCTGCTCAACCAACCTTTCGGGTAGCTCATAAGTAGAAGGTGAGACCAACTATTATCTCCTCCAAATAGACAACAATCGAGATTGCAACTCCCAACAAATGACATCATGGCCTCTCATACATGAGGACAAGATGGACTGCATGTGTGCTATGAATGTGTCAGGATGATGTTTCCTAATGCTGAAGAAGCATTGGAACAACTGTAGGATCAAACCATCACACTCTAAATCAAACATGATTTCATAAGTCATAGTCATAGCCATAACTTCTAAAATCTCAAGCTTCTTTCCAAAGGTAGAGCCTGATCTATTGTCCAAGTCCTGAAAAGTCTCTACTGTCAGCTTGTAAGCTCTCCTCATAACATCATCATTGTAAGGAGGTATAGGTGTGGTTAGAATCATGATGTTATTGATACAAGATGGAATTGGAAGTCTAACCCCTTCATGAGATTCCTCTAAGAACTTGGGTTGTGTGAGAGAAAATATAGATGGTCTTAGAGCCCAAATGAGTTTCCTCTCTTATAACTAGTTCACTTCAGAAAAGAGTGCATTAAGTTCATCTAATTTGAAAAGGACTTTCCATGTGGCCCTCATGTGCTTCAAATATGTCCCAAGTGCAAATATTTTGTGTCCAATCTCTAGCTCTTGTTGCACACCCCTTTGTTGTTCTCTCTGAAGAATGGCATAGACCCCCTTTGAGAAGGACTTGATGTTTTGTTTGGTTTTCTGGAGTATATCATAACTCATTGAAGTGTTGTTTTGTTGGCTTATGATGTGTTTTAAATACTCCATTGTTCATAAGAACACAATAGAGCAATATACTTTCTAAAATATGAGACCTTCCTCCAACTTACAAAAATTTTAGCACCCAAGACTCTAACTAAAGACAACTCACTAGCTACAATAGTAACTTGACCAACAACATATTATAGAAATCAATAAGGACTCAGACTTAGACTTTTCAATAATGATTCACTAGATGATAAATACAAGGTCGACTATGAAGAGTCAAATTTCTAGAAACACACAACTCATCACAACCATGACCAACTCTCTCTTACCAACAATAGACAACCACCGTTTGTTTCAACACTTAACAATATATGCATGTAGCAATTACAGGGATTTATGTTTATGAGTACTTATGCAGCCTCAATTTAAGTCAAAATGGCCAATACCACTTATGTTTCCCAAAGTATACCAATCAACAGCAAAGATATTCTTGTCCTAGAAATTTTTGGACCATGTCATAAAGTTTAGGCAAGAGCATGAGTTTTTATTTTCTTTTTCCCTACATATAATTTCCCGATGAATAGATTTGACTACGTATGAGGTTTCTCTGCACGACAGTAATGTAGTATCCAAGTGCAATCTCAACACAAAATTCAAGTTACGACTAGAATCTGCACATAATTCTGAGTTTGTATGTCCCAAAAAAAAAATAAAAAAATTGGAGCAACACTCCACATACAATTACCATTCACTTAACAGAAGATTTCTATGTAAAACCTAACATCATAGAACAAGCAAATAATGATAATGAGCAAAAGGAGATCTCGGCTTTATTATGTTAACCAAAAATAGGAGTACATAACAATATGAAATAGCTAGAAATAGTTGAGAAACTCGAAAAACTATTGCAAACTAGATCTGGCCTCAAATTGTGTCTGCTATAGCACTGGACTTGACCCCTCAAAACGACATTGCAACTAATAAGATCTCATGTGAATTGTGAATGAATTCACTAAGGGGATATGGGTGCTTGCCCAATCTCTCTAAATCACCCGAGAGTTTCAGTCTTGGGGCTACTCCTGAAGTAGAGAACTGGGTTCTCAAACCTCTCCACAAAAGAAATCACCAATCCAAGATGTCTCCAAATGACCTCCTCCTCTCCTTTTATAGATCTAATGGATATATCTCCAAGCCTTTAGAAGCATCTTATTTTATTATTTTATTATTATTCTAGAATCTCCTCTATTGACCTTATCTTAAGTGACTTCTTAATTTTATTTTATTTCACTTAAGTTACTTTTAGCCTAGTTCCTCCAATTAATTATTTTTCCTTAATTAAATGACCAATTAAAGTTATTTTTAATCGCAAAAAAGGGTAAATCACCCACCATACTCTCTCTAGCGACTGGAAGTCACTTCTCAACATTCCATCCTATAGATTTTCTCGTTTCGGTTCCAACGAGCTATTACACTGAGGTGTTCCATCAATTAATCTCCCTAGAATGCCACCTCAAGCATAACTGATTAAGTCCCATAATAATGCTAATTGTTTAAAGTTGTAGGAATGTGGTGGAAAAGGCAAACTACGTGGATGATGGAATATGCAAAGTGAATGCCATAAAATCCCATAAAATCTCCGCAAAACTCCATCAGAACCTTTGATGACATAAACCTGCTCCACTGACCTTGTCATCCCCTATCCTGGAAATCCACCTTGGTTGTACTATGGAGAAAAATAAAAATGGGAATATTATAGACCTAGTGACCTATAATCAATCTCTTCAATGGAAGCTAGTTGAAAAAAATGAAAAGGTCTAAGCTAATCTATAACAAATCTGCGATATCTTGATGTAAAACACTGCCTTATGGATTTGTATAACCAATCTCTTCAATGGAAGCTTGTTGAAAAAAATTAAAATGTCCAAGTTAATCTATAATAAATCTGCCATATCTTGATGTAAAGAATTGCCTTATGGATTTGGTACATCTTGCTGTATAATTCCATATGGATGCTATGTAACCTATGAGAATGTATGGATTGATTTGGAATTCTCAATTAGAATTGATCCCATTCTACAATGACACTTCTATTGCTATAAATTTTATCGATTTGAAATGTGATGCAAGTTTAATGTTTCCCTTACCTGCATACTACACAAACTATTTTGTATTTTAATGTTAGATTGGTTCAATAGATGATATTTTTAATGGAATCCTTAGGATGTAACATTATCAAATTGGACTAATATAAAAAAATGTTGCACTATGAAGTAGCTACACTAACATGATAATATTGACAATAGGATGGAAAGGATGAAAGGTGCAAATGCAAAAACAAACAACATCACATAAGGTACATTTACCATGTAATTCCAAAAGGGATCTATGAACAAGAAATGACCTATGAAATTCAAATAAGTGCTCAAATAACATTTTCATGTCTTCGTTAATGATTGATTAATTAGAAATCCCAAATCTATATTGAAATGAAGTGATCAAAATGAGACTTTACAAAAATATTGTTAGCGGATCATAGGAGCACGACATATTTCTAAGTAACTAGAGGATTGCATGTTTTGAAGGGTCCATAAACTATAATAGTAATGATTTATCATAGTGCTATGGGGAAAATTCCCCCAGGCTAGGGTTGAAAGCCAAAACAGAGCAGAAATTGAAAATCAACAAAGAAAACTCAAAACATCACATAACTTGCATAAAATAGATACAAGAGGAAATTATGAATCATAGGTGGGTCCTCCATTTGATGTTGATCCTGTTGAAGAAAGTGTAACTAGGTTTGGTCTTCATGACATTGTAACTATGATTTTTGTAAACAAGAAAATGAATTTATTATTATTCCTTGCTACATGGGTTTCATGAGCAAGATGTTTATTTATTAGTAGCTCCCATTGAGAGCCTTAGGAGGTAAAAGAGTTAATGTCATGCTCTTCTTGAGCCTATGTGTAATGTATACAAGTCTATCGAAAGGTCTAGAAGCCCTCTAAAGACAAGCACAATCACTCTTGAAGAAGGAAACAAACTAAACAATGTAAAACACAATCATGTCAGCTTGCAAATGAATCAAATAGCTAAAAGAGTCATGTAAGCTCACATATGGAGACACAACTATTCACTGGTTCATGTCAGCTTATATACATGGACAAAAAACTATAAATATGCGTCTAGAGTCACCACAGAGACACAGAATCTCAAACAAATATCTCTACAACTTTGAAGGTGCAAGAACTTAGATTTCTCTATTATTTCAAATGGGTACAGGACTGAGTTTCTATTGAAAAATGTGCAACAAGAAATGTTAAATTTAGAATGTGCTAAAAATAGACTTGCTAAAAATAGCATGTCTAAAAATAGCAGTTTGGCCAATGAGGTCATTGGCCACATTGGGTGAGAGATGAAACTGCTAAAAATAGAAAGTTCTAAAAATAACATTTCTGGGTCCCTTCCTATTTATAGTAGCCCTTAGTCTATCTATAGGAAGTAAAATTAATTTTGGTCTTAACAGCAATTGGAAATATTAATTAATTAATTCACTTGAGTTTATTAGTTAAGGAAATTCGAATTTGAAGTCTTTGTGAGCATGCACATGAGTTGTCCCACTGATTGAGGAATTTATCCTTAATTTCCTCCACTGATTGAGGGAATAAGTATGAGTTCCATAATGAGAGAATCTGTTGACTTAGTTCTAACTAGTCAAGTCCAGTTAGATTATTTTAACAAGTTGTTAAAATAATAAAATATAGTTTGTTAATGCTTGCATGCATGTGACAACCATTATTTTAAATGACTGAGGATCCACTCATGGATAACTGTTGCATGTTAGTTCTGTCAGAGACCCAGTTGAGATCAGAGAAGGGGCAGTGTACTATCAGTTAGATGAATATTTTTCCTATAAAGGAAGCTCATCCATGATGAGGATTTATCTCCTTCAGGTTTGTGCAGTTATTTCAGAGGTTAGTGTTGTGTGTGAGGTGAGAATCACACAGGTTGCAGCTGGAGGACCCAAGAAAAATTGTGCATAGAAATAGGAGGCTTGGAGGGCAGAGAAGAAGGTTTGTTAGAAGCCTTTGACTGTCTATGAGCAGTAGAGGGATTGTACTGAGAGTTGGATAGCTTCCAAGCTAAGGATTTGTGTAATCCGGACATATTTCCACTTGTATGATAATACAGAGATGGGGTTTTAGGCAGGTGCTTTCCCCGGGTAAATTCTTCTATGTTATGTGTGATTGATTCCTTCTTATCAGTTATATGTGTTCTCATTGATGTTGCTCATGGTTGATTAAGCTTTAGCTAAATTGTTTGTAGAAGTAGATCAAGTGTTCTGCTTTAGTACATTGCATTACCAGGCTCATCTACAGGTGGGAAATTTCTACATGGTATTAGAGCTAGCTGATTTGTAGAAAAAGTTTTACATGGTATCAAAGCTAGCTGATCTGTAGAAAAATTCTACATGGTATCGGAGCACGGGTGATCAAGGAGAGGAACAATATAATGAGAGGATATTTCAAAGTTTTGAGTTTTGGGTCGAGAGTTTGCAGAGAAGATCTGAAAATTTATGTACAAAATTTTCAGAAATATATAGCAGATTTGGATTCCTTACGGAAAAATACCCAAAAAAAAAGAAAAAAGAAATCAACTGAATCAAAGTTCGAATGAGGGAGATATCGCTGATTTAAAATCAACACTTTTCCCAAGAAATTTCGTGACGGCGGGAAAGTGGAAATAGATTGGTGTGCTAACCAAGAACCTCTGTGCACTTGAGGTACATTATGCATGCAAAGCCTTGAGGAGCAAGGCAAAGGTTAGATACTTGGTGGTTGAGAGGGGGAGTAAATTACCTCTCAACATGTAGAGCCAAAAGAAGTCTCAAACAATTGTGGAGGAGCCACGATTGGTGTAGCAGCTTCAGGAGGTTGTGGAGCAGCCACAACAGGGGAAGCTGAGTGGAGATCGAGTAGAGACATCTACTCATGCAGAGACCTCTAGTAGGGGTAAACTTCAAGCCAAGTGAGCTGAGGGATCGTATATATCCATACCTCTAGGTAGGAGGTGGGGTGATGTGGATTGATCGTCCCAAGGAGGAGGGGCAGGATCCTTGAGGTACCCAACCTCTTGGATGAGACCTTCCTACGGGAGCCCCGATGTGGAGTAGTAGGAACTGACTGATTGGGTAGAGATAGATGCGGATGGAGCAACAGAGAGAGCAACAATGCAAGGAATCCCTGGGCAGCGCATAGCTAGCAGGCTTCAGCAATGCGAGAGGCACAAGTGTTTTGCATAATGCTAGGTGGCACAGAGAGGTGTGCAATGGTGCGATATGCATGGAGATGTTGCAGTAGTGCAAATGTCAGAGAGGGAGCACTTGTCAACAGTAGGTAGAGCTTCATCATCAGAGTATGTTCCTAGCCCAACAGAGTGGTCAGTTGGGAGTATTTTTGTTCTAAGTTTTATTGGAGCAAGTGGATCGGGTAGATGTGTTGCATGCAAAACATTCTAGAGTTACAGGATCAGGTTTGAGAGAAAGTCTTTCTTGTTGAGAGGGAGTGCTAAAAAATGTGCAACAAGAAATGTTAAATTTAGAATGTGCTAAAAATAGACTTGATAAAATTAGCATGTCTAAAAATAGCAGTTTGGCCAATGAGGTTATTGGCCACATTGGGTGAGAGGTGAAACTGCTAAAAATAGAAATTTCTAAAAATAACATTTCTGGATCCCTTCCTGTTTATAGCAGTCCCTAGTCTATCTGTAGGAAGTAAAATTAATTTTGGTCTTAACAGCAGTTGGAAATATTAATTAATTAATTCAGTTGAGTTAATTATTTAAGGAAATTCAAATTTGAAGTCTTTGTGAGCATGCACATGAGTTGTCCCACTAATTGAGGAATTTATCCTTAATTTCCTCCACTGATTAAGGGA